>PDNA01000182.1:0-66291 GCA_002573605.1 Polytolypa hystricis UAMH7299 | reverse complement strand
CCCCCCCCCCCCCTCTCCCTCTTCCACCCAAACCCAATTCCCCCATGACTAATCTCTCTCTCCCAATCCAATCTAGGGCGGCATCTTCACCCTCACCCTCACCCTACCCACCGCCTACCCCTTCAAGCCTCCAACCGTAAACTTCGACACGAAAATCTACCACCCAAACGTCGCCAACGACGACAAGGGAAGCATGTGTCTCGGCATGTTGAAATCCGACGAATGGAAACCTTCGTCGCGCATCTCGGCGGTGCTGGAGTTTGCGAGACAGCTGCTGGCTGAGCCGATGCCGGATGATGCGGTGGAGGGGAGGATTGCGGAACAGTATAGGAATGAGAGGGCGAGGTTTGAGGAGATTGCGAGGGATTGGACGAGGAAGTGGGCTGTTGCGGGGTCGTGAGGGGGATGTGTGAGAGGAAGGGTGTGTGTGTGTGTGTGTGTGTGTGTGTGATGGTGGGAAAAGGGAGGGGAGGGATAGCATCTTCGCTAGAAGGGGCGGTATAGAAGTCGGAAATTGCCTTTTTCTCTTTTCTTTCATTGAGAGTTGGGTGCGGCTTGGATTGGAGTTGTTGGGTTTTCTTTTTTCTCTCTCTCTCCTGGTTTCCTTCTCATGTTGCATTTTACGGTTTTCTTTCTTCCCTGATTTTTGTTTTTTGAGATGGTCCCCTGATAGTAGTTTAGTTTACAAATCTCACCCCCTCTCCCCCTCCCACCCGCCCGCCTCTTCTCTGCATATTTATCCTGACTTACATTGGTGTGTTATGTTGTGAGACTTCTCTGGGGGGCGTTTTCTAGGGGGATATTTTATGCTATACTATGAATTCTTGCTCTTGCATATCGGGTACCATTATATTACATTACATGCAAACAATGGTGTTTTATTGGGTTTGAAAGTCTTGACTGGGAGAAACAAGAGAAGCTTGAAAGAGAAAACAACATACCTACTACAATTAGAACTTTTTTTATCAATGGGGATGGTTAGAGAATTCTTTTGATTCCTGCCTTTCACACATTGTGTAAATACACACAATATTATCATCAATGAAAATGATCTAGTTTCTTTTCTTACATTCTTTTTCTTTCTTTTGTTGTCTTTCAGAGGGAGTTAATATATATATAGAAGTGCGTAAGAGGGGTGAAACAACACTGAACAGTTTTTCTTTCTTCTCTTTTCTTTTGACGAGCAGAAGGGGAGGGGAGAAATAATAGGTTCGTCTAAAAAATGGCAAAGGAGGAGGTTGTGGAAAGTGACAGTAGTAGTTTGGGATGTGTGTTGATAGAATATACTCCAATATTCCACGAGGAATGAAAAGAGAGAGAAAAAAAGGCGTAAATGCGAGCATGAAACAGCCAGCCAGGAGGGAGTTGAAAGAAAAAAGTCAAAGCGGAAGAAGAAGCCTCTTCTCTTTCCTCGGTTCATCATCATCAAGCCCCTTTCTCGCACCCACTCCTCCTCCTCCTCCTAATGTTCGCGCAAACCTTTCAAATCGCACCGTGGTCTGCGCGAATATGGGCTCGACGTGCTTTGCCCACGAACTAGCGAGCGCGAGTAAAGCAGCGAAGAACAGAGGTAAAGCGATGAGTATGACGAATGGGCTGGGCTGGGGGATAAGGTCTGTTGTGTTTGTGAAAGACGCTGGCTGTTGATGGTCAGCCAATTCTTGCTGTTGGTGGGTTTGTTGGTGTAGACTGGCGCTGATCGCCACGGGGCCGAAAGTAAGCCATGCCATGAGCGAGCGCATCACCATCCCATGCAGCAGATATATCGGATAACTCAGCCCACCAAGCCACTTTAGAACAGGCGAAGATAGCGCCTTGCGCATACTTGGCGAATTCAGAACTGAGAAACATAGAATCTGCGCGCCGAGGCCGGGCCAGTACCGCCCCATCATCGCGCCCTGCGGGAATATCCGCTGGCCGAGCTCGAGGAGTTGGCGTGACCATGGCGTTTGTTCGGCGAAGGAGTCTGGATAGGAACAGAGGTAGAGGCCGAGGAGGGCGGAGAGGTAGGGGATTGGGGAGGTTAGGCGGGAGGGGGAAGTGGGTTTGAGGTAGAAGGAGAGTTCAGCGAGAACCATGCCTGCGAAGACGTTTATGAGGACAATACCTGGGTTGTTGGTTGTTACTTAGAAACGTTCCCCAAAAGTTTGGTTTGGTTCAAGGTGTGGTCGTGAAGATAGAGGATGGGAAATGAGGGATGAGGGTCCCAAAACATGAGTGGACTATACATACTGTCATTGGATAGCCAGCTCCAAATATACAGAATGACCTCAGCACTTAGGCGAAACGCAGGCGTCGCATTTATAGTCGCCAGTAGGACCATGAATATGTACATCGAGCCTTTGAAAAGGTGTGCCAAGGCCCACTGCGGCTGATCATATCTATTCTCCTTGTATATCCAGGTGTACACGAGCTCGTGGGCCAAATCATAAACGGCCTGTCCCCAGGAGGCGCTTGGCACTGGCGTCGTGACCTGCAGCCAGTACGCATCGGACCGTCGGGCAAAGTCGAAGAACCCAATCTGGCAGAGAAACCAGGAGATAAGAGTACAGGCTGCTGCGGGGAATATTAGGCGCCCACTCCTCCTGAACGAACTGCTGGCGAGATTCGAGAGGGCGTCGGGAATGGAGCCGGTCCTGGATAAAGATATCGCCTTCAGGGAGTTCACGTACCCGAGGAGCACGAAGAATACAGCAACGAACGCATTGCCCTGTCCAATCAGGCGCAAAATGGGACGCTGGAAGAGAGCAACCGGGCCATCATATCCCTGAGACGGCGGCACTATGCTTCGACAAAAACACAATGTTATATGGCTCGAAACAATGAATATCGAAGCGATTCCACGGAGCCCCTTTTTGAAAACGTGGAGTCAGCGATCAAGTCCACCAATAGAGCCCCTTCTGTATGTACTAGGTAGGACCGCTTGCACATACATCTGCCCACGTGCTGTCGACAGCGTGTACTCGCACACTGTTCTTGGTTTGCGCGTATTTCATAGTGTCAGCAACCAGTGCTAGCGCAGTCCACGACCGGGTAGATACAACAAGAACTCAAATCCCACTTGGGGGACAGAAGTCAAATATTTAATATAAGGTTTGGCGAAGGGAGAAATGTGCAGATGTGGAGATGGTGGCCCAGAGAAAGGGTCGGCATTGGCCGGGGAGGAGTTGTTATTTACATGTAGATAAAGGAATGTGTTTTTGGAAACAGAAACAAGTGAAAGAGAGAGACTATGTAATGAAGTTAAAAGAAGTAAAAAATAAATAAAAAAGTATGAGACAGTGTTAAAGAAACTCGAAAGAAAGAGTGAATCAAAGAAGCATGCAGGGAGGTACGAGGTATTTTATATCGCATCGATGATGGATAGGAGCACAAATCAAAGGTGCAAGCCGCAACCAAGTCAATCGCCCAAGGTGTTTGGTCCGCATCATACTCTCATGCATATGATATTGGAGTATAATAGGCATCTGGGCCAGACACATTTGTCATTCAAGTTGCAAGACCATGCATGACCTTGCGCTTTTTTTTTTGGAGGAAGTTGGAGGAAGGGCGAATTCCATTGCTGGCCACTCAGGGTGGAGGGGACACTGCTCCCATGGGCTCTCACTGATGAGGCACCCGACGGACCAAATGTATATGTCGCAGTTCATAGAATCACACATGAAAGCCCTGCGAACGTACTCCAGAGGCTTGACCGGGTTTGAAACATCTCCGCGTGCGGTCGACCGAGAAGTCCCCCGCGCCCCAAGATAAACCAGGATAAAGAGGCCATATCTGCTTATTCGCAGCTTATTTGTTGGGAACTGTCTTGGAGACGCTGTCATCATGGTAGGGCAAGTAGTAGGTCAGATACTTGGCTCTCTTACAATCTGATGCACAAGGCTTCGCCATTCAAATCCAAGGGTTAGGACGATATGCCACACCTTGTCAGACTAAGACATGGATAGGGTTTCTGTACTTCACAATTCCAAGTTAGGACACGAATGGGGTGGGTTCCCTTAGCGATATCCAAGGAGAAGATATTTATAAACCGGAATTGGAGTTGGCAGGCGTGGTCAAGTTGCACTGAAGTCTGAGAATTGGTCCGTTAGCGCTGTGGCGTATGAAGTTTTCTGTTTGTTTTTTTAGAGCGGTGCATTCTCGTCGGCGGTAAGACGTGGCGCTTGATATGGACGAACGAAACAAACCCCTACTCAACCGGTGGAAACCTTAAACGTATGCAATTATTCTCCAAGTCCTTTTGCTGAGCCGCTGAGTCGAAGGTTGCACAACGAAGATCTGGGCTGCGAGGGTTGAAATTGGAATGTAGCCGCTCTTGGCGGAAGGCTGTCCTACGCGGCACAGTCAAAACCCCCCTGTCATGTCCTGACTCAAGCCCTGGTCTGGACGAGTTTCAATACGATTATTGCTTGCATGGGCGCTTATGAGGAGAAGGTATGCATTAGTAGTGGGGGCTTGCTGCAAACATCACCACTGACTTTTGTTTAACAGAGAGTGCAACGCCCCCAAAGTATGGGACAGAGGAAGTGCTGGTATGGGAATGGCATGACAACCCTCAAACCCTCACGGTCTCGCCGACGAGGACAGGCAGCAATGATCTAACATTATGATCTCATCTCAGAACCATGCACAATGGAATCTCACGGGAATACACATTCTTTCAACGCCTTAGCGTTCTTCTGTATATCTGATACGCAATTAATGACCCTTCATCAGAGCTGATTTGGCAGTAGGAGGGCTGGATACATAAATTCGTCCTTTGCACGGACGAGGCTTAGGCGATTTAGATTAGGATGTAAGCCCTATACTATATACATACCTAGATAGATACGCTGCGCTGGTGCCGCACGAATGATACGGCGAAGATATTAAAAGAAAGGAAGGAAGAAAGAAAGAAAGAAAGAAAAATACATAAAACACAGTAAGCACCAGGTATATGACTCTGTTCGATCATGGCACAGAAGCTGTTAATGCCAGCATTAATAATTGCATTCCCATTCCCATCCTTTCCTCGTATTATGGCCTTGTGCTTCAACTTGGCTAAATAGCATGGATAGTAGTTATCCTGGTCAAGACTCCCGGGTTGGTCGTTGCCAGTGCCAGCGCTGAGGTTGTGATCGCCACGCTTCCTGTTCCCAGTCATAGCCATGTGCATATGTAAGTATGTATGTATGTACCTAGGTGTTCCACATTCCTGGGTTGCAGCTGCTCTGTATAAACCCATATCAGACCATCCAAATGCCACTCTCGACAGACAAAGCCTGTCCTGTCGCCAGCCTTGACAACTGTGGAGCTCTAAAGAATCAAGATGCTGGGCCCCATCATGAGGAGGCGTGCGAAAGGCTTGGCAAAAGACCGGCAGCGGCATCGCGACAAACTCTATCACGACGTCGTGTTTGCGTCCTTTTCTGCCCGGCTGCTCATCTCGACCTTCCAGTCTGCCAGTCTGCCAGTCTGTCTTCAGACTGTCCAGTCCTCCCCCCCCAATTAGTCTTCTGGCTGGCTCCTGAGATGTTTGCATTGCGGGGATTGTGATTGTGGTTGTAGCGCTGGATCCTTCCCGCTACCCGTTCCATTCTTTCGCTCGTTTGTTTGCTCATACATATACGCGCCCTCCAGGCTGCCAATCAATCAACCAATCGGTCACTGGCCGTTCTTTTCGACTCTCGCTGGCAAACTCCTCGACGCTCGTTACGCTCTCTCTCTCTCTCTCTCTCTCTCTCTCTAACCTACATTCTTAGACTGTCCATATTCCTTGCGTCCAGTTGCGGCTTGCGAGCAACGTTGGTGTGGCCAGAGCACAAAACAAATGTCCAAACCTAGCGTTTTCTTCCGCCGTGGCCATGGTCACAGAACAAGGGGATGCCAAATCTCGCACTCCCGACGGCGATGACATCCCAGGGCGACCTCGAATACAACGCATTGCTATCCCCAACCCATTACACGGCATCAACACTCCTTTGCCCTCCCCAAGAGATGGCTCCACAACATCCCAATATGTGGCTTACTCGCCTGCCATCTCGCAGGCCTACCATCCTCAGAGTGCAAGACCAGCTTCACCCAGACATCCTAGGCCCCAATTTCCACTTCGCTCTCCGTCCTTTCCTATCGTCAACACACAAGACCTCGACCCGCAATCCCCCCATACGGCCGATACCGACGAGCGGGCATTCATGACCAGTCCAACCTCTAGTCTACGACATGATGCCCTGAAACTGTCCGCGTCTGCAACTAATTTACGCGCACAACAACGCTCTCCATTCCGTCCGGACCAACTCCGATCCTCTCCCTCACCGCATAGCCCTTCTCTCCCTCGATTCGTCCATCATCATCATTATATCCCTGAATTGCACTTTGAAGAACCGCCCCGGTCCAGCTTGCAGTCTGCCATTACAGCCTCGAGCCTCGAACCTGCCAGCGGCACTGAGCGGAGTAGTGTTGTCACCAAGACCAGCTCTCTCACAGATCTGTCTCCCGATACCTCCGATTACGATGGCGGGATGAGTGTCGATGACGCCATCTCTATGTACCTAGATGGCTTTACTGACGATCCGCCGCTTGATATCAGTGAAGAACCGAAGCCCGATGACCACGTAAACAATATCGAGGACCGTAGACGGTACTACGAACCTCGGGAAACCATGAAGAGTGATACAGATGACAAGGAGATTACCACTATGCAGAATGATATGGAAGCCGAGGAGGTCCCCGAGGAAGTTCCTGCTGATGATCCTATACAGCCTGATACGCCCAAGCAGCAGTCGTTATTTCCACCAGGGTTGCCGGGAATCGTACCACCCCAATTACTGAATGCGCGCGGGGATCGCGACCGCTATGGATTCCGGAAAACCTCCCATCACATTACCGGCGATCAATATGCCGCTTGGACTGAACCGTATTGGACTTATATGGGGGGCCGCAAACAAAAGTGGCACGAAATGCTAAAGGAACTTGGCCTTGACCTCGTTAACCCAGTTACCTTTCCGCCAAGATCCGCCAAAGTCAAGCGATACATACGAAAGGGCATCCCTCCCGAATACCGCGGGCCTGCTTGGTTTTGGTATGCTGGAGGTTACCCTTATATGCATAAGAACCCGGGACTTTACCAGCGGCTGGTTGATGCCACTCTCAAAGGGCCAACGAACGATGACAAGGAGCATATTGAACGGGACCTTCATAGAACGTTTCCTGATAACATCCACTTCAAACCTGACATCAATCCTGATGCAAATGCCCAATCGGACTCCGGAAGCAGTAATATGAAGTATCGCACAGAGGCCCCAGAGAGCGCACTCATTCAGGCGCTCCGTCGAGTGCTATATGCCTTTTCAATGCACAATCCGAAGATTGGATATACACAGTCGCTTAATTTCATTGCGGGATTGCTACTTCTCTTCCTCCCAGAAGAAAAGGCTTTTTGGATGCTTCATATTATCACATCAACTTATTTACCAGGGACCCATGAAATCAGTCTTGAAGGCGCAAACGTTGATCTCTGGATTCTCATGGTTTTACTTAAAGAAACATTACCTTCAGTATATACAAAAGTCGTCAGCACAACACCAACCACCTCCAGGACGAGACCTCCCGTCATCACAACCAAAACCCGACTACCAGACATTACACTTGGAATGACAAACTGGCTAATGTCCTTCTTTATCGGCACCTTACCCCTCGAAACCACGCTGCGCGTTTGGGATATTCTTTTCTACGAAGGGTCCAGAACCTTTTTCAAAACCTCTCTCGCCATTTTCCGCAGCGGCGAGAAGGACATTCTCTCCCTCAGCGACCCTATGGAGATCTTCCAGGCTGTCCAAGCTGCGCCGAAAAAGCTCCTGGACGCAAATACCCTTGTCGACGGCCTCTTTACGCGGCGATTCAGGCTTACACAGAGCCGCGTCGATGAGCTTCGGGCCGCGAGGAGGAGTGCCATTCGAGAGGAAAAAGAGCGGATTTCCATTTTTGCGAGTCTGGGAAACGTGGATGAGGTGCGACCTAGTACAAGTGCGAATAACAATAGCCCCGCTGGTGGCGCGTGGAAGTCCCTGAAGAATCACGCCTTCAAATAAAGCCAAAAAAAACATATTGATGACGCTCCCCTCCTTCCTGTTTGACGTCCTCGGCTTTTTTGCTCTATACCCTAACTACTTAACCATCCCGATGCAGCTGTGCGAGCTGGTATGTTTGCGCTGCAGCACAACGATGAATCCCTTTACTACTACCTACTACTCCTACTCTTCCCACCTTGTTTCCTGGTCAATGCTACATTTTTCTTTTTTGGTTTCTCGTACGCCTTGGGGTTGGTCTATCGACTTTTTTACGTACATTAATGTCTTTCTTTTCTTTTTTTCAATGTAATGGACAATTCACTATTCCTTATTATTTACCGCTGGTCTTCATTCGCTGTTCATTCAGCCCCTTATTCTTTGCTTTCTTTTTTTCTTGTGTTGAACATTTTACTTGTTCTCTTTTCTTTTCTCTTCTCTTGCATCAGAACTGGAGCCTCGAGCTCTTTTCTTCCTTCCTGATATCTATTTGATTTTTTCTCTTATTTATTTATTACTTTCTCCCTTCTTCTTTTCTTTTCTCTCTTCTTCTTCCTTGTCCATATTCCCTTCCTGCCTTGGGCATTTCTTTCCATTTGGCAGGCAGCTTTCCTCTTCCTCTTTTCCTCATTTATTTACTCATATTCCTCCCGCATACCTCTTCATTGCTTGAGTTGAGTGCATTGCTAGGGCTCTTGTTTCACATTTCTTTTCTTTCTTGGAGTAAACTAACATATTACCTTTTGGAAAAAAGGTGAATAAGGGGGGAAAAAAAAGTTGTGGGTTTTGCAATGAGATCTAGACAGCTTTTGTTTTGATTTTTTTTGGTACCCTTTTTCTTCTTTCTACAGCATATATATATATAGAATTTTTGTCTTTTATAGAAAATGTTTTTTATAATTATGTTATTTATTTCAGGATATTTCTTCTTTTTACTAGGTAGTTTTTTAGACAATTTAGTGTGTTCTGGTTTGTGGAAAATTGAGCTTGAGTTATAGAGAGCATGTTAATTTTCTATGCATTAATTAGTAAGAAAGAAAAAGAGGGAAGGAACAAAAAAAAGTAGAAATCTGTTCCACACAAAAAGAGGCACAGCAATGGAAAAATTGTCTTGAGAGGAAGAAGACAAAGGAAATGATCTACCTCCTTTTCTAGGAATTTCTCCAGGTACTGTTTATAATTGCTAGGGGCACTGTGTTTTAACCTAGTTAGAAATAGGCTTGTAATAACTAATTCTAATCAAATTTAGCCTTGTAATAGCCTTCCATATATTTTTACACTAAAAGCTAAAACTAGTAAAAATTGTATTAGAGTCAAATTTAAATGAGCTAGCACTTCTGCTAGATCATGTGACCCACACATGTTCAGTGCCACTCAGATTGTTTCTACCAACACCAACTACCTTCCCACTCCAAAAGATTCCATTCCCCCAACACACAAGCTCCCACCCTGTGGGAAATAGGTGGGAGAGAGAGATCTTGAAGCTGACATCACCAAAAAGAAATAGCCAGTGAACTCATATACAAATTGGTAGGTTACTGCAATAGAGATTCTTGACTACCAGTCTGACAGGTGATCTTGCAACTTCTTTTATCCCCTATGAATTCCACATGTCTTCAAATCTACAAACCCATGAACCCACAAACCCACAGACCCACAAACCCACAAACCTACAAACCCACAAACCCACAAACCCACAAACCCACAAGCCTGCGGCAGTGAAGAAGGTCAACCATGAATATAGCAGTGAATTAGGGGTCAGGGGGTCAGGTCAGCGAATTTAATTGTGAGGAAACCTGTGAGTATCAGGGTGGTAATATACAAGTCATAGCTTTTAGTGTAAAAATATATGTTCGGTGATTACCAGCCTATACTAAACTAAGTTAGTGACAGTGCCCCAGCAATTATGTACGGTGCCTGTAGAAATTCCTCCTTTTCTTTCCTTTTTTCATCATAAACAGAGAGCTGGGTGGCACATTAAATAAGACATACATTACAATAGGGGATATAAAGAAAAATGGAATAGCTAGACAAAAAAGAAAGAAAAAGGAAATGGGGAACACAGGAGAAACATGACAAGCATTACCCAACTGACACCACCAACAAGAGAAAAGAAAAACAAAAAAGAAATTCACTATAGCTATTCTAAAATTTCTCACTCGTCAAACATCGTGTCATATTCATCAAAATCCAAGCCATAAACTTCACCGCCACCGTAAGCCCCCAAATGACCAATTTGTACGCCCAAAACATCGTCCTGAGCACGGTCCGAGTCACACCAGGTAACTTTTGTCCCTCCCGAGAACTCCCGTCCTTGTAGCGGCCGTATCTCTCGAGATCGATATCCTCGACTACGATCGGTGGCTTCTTATTCTTGTTCTTGGATTTCGATTTGGGGCTGGCTGTTGTTGTGGGGGATGATGGTGAATTTT
This sequence comes from Polytolypa hystricis UAMH7299, assembly GCA_002573605.1. Classification (NCBI taxonomy): domain Eukaryota; kingdom Fungi; phylum Ascomycota; class Eurotiomycetes; order Onygenales; genus Polytolypa; species Polytolypa hystricis. Next base: position 55,814 of record PDNA01000182.1, on the reverse strand, counting down.
GCCATTTCCAAAATGATGTGCGTCTCTTGGATTTGGTTTGAGTGGTGGAGTGGATTTGTTCCATGAGCGTGGCTTCTTGCTCGGCTTCTTCACGCTCTGCCTGTGTGGTGTACAGCTTTCCAGAAAACCGTATGGAGGTTGCAGCGACGGATGGTGGCGGAGGGGAAGCGACACGGTAAGGATCGGGGAATGCTGCTAGACTGGGCTCCTCGATCTCCATGTCGGCGAGAATTGTTCTCGTAGATTGGTCAACTACTGCTACTGTGAGGATCGCAGAAACAAGGGTGTCGATTCCATACAACGATGGTACTATGGAGTTGATGAGGCCAGCATATATCGTCAGCGTCCCCGTCTCGAAATCGAGAGCAACTAATGGCGTATCCTCCGCAGAGGTGCGGGGGCTCTCAGGTCCATCTGTTGTTGGAGCTGGGGCAGCGATAAGCATCGTAGGAGGGTGCTGAAGTTTCCGACTAGTGCTTGTCGACGCCGAAATAGTAAGATGGAGGATCCCAGCCTGGTCATCTTGCTGCGGAGCTTGCGGAGACACTGTGCTATCTTGAGAATTGCTCCGCTTTTCCCTTACTAGGGCTTGGTGGTGGAGATCATATCGATTATGGATTCCGTTCCATTTGATAACGCAGGATTCTTGCGCCTTTGCCCTTTTCACAGCGTCATCCTCAACCTCCATTGCTTCTGTGGGAAGCAGCTGATGCTGCTTTGACAGGTGATGAGCTTGTTCCCTAGCAATGATATCTGCTAGCATAGGAAACAGAACAGCAACATAACCCCCTGCGTTCATGCGTGCATTGTCTCCAAGATTAAGAGAAACGATGGGCGACTTGGCATGCAGCTTGGTTGGGTGGGATCGATGGATTTCTATATCATTCATGGCATTGGCTTTGAAGGAGTATAGGGCTGCTGAGTTATTGCCAAAAGCAAAGGTAAAAGGGTCGACCCTAGGGGCAAGGCTGCTTTAGAAAACGTTCAAGGCTAAAAAGGAGGGAATATAGATACTCACTTGGAAAAGTGAAGATGGAAAATGCTAAGGTCGGTATTCATCCCCTCGGCATTAGCTGCTCTCCATAATTGGGTGAGATCTTCGGTCGAGGAAAAAATTGACTGAGGCACCTCTTCATGTTGCGCTTGCGTTGCATTTGTAGGAGGTGGAGAGGTTATGCTTGGATTGTAATCTGCTTTTGAAACTACTTGGCGCGGAAGGTGGTGTTGTTCTTGCGGATGCTGAGGGAAGTAATGCTGTTGGTTGAGAGAAAGACTAGGGTCGTACTGAGGAAATATCGACCTCATTGGGGCTGGCGGCGATGAAGACAGTTCAGGAGACGACGCTATGACCGTGGTCTGAACAGTGGTTGGGGATACCGACCTCTCAGACGGCGGTGCAGGTACCGGTGTGGGAGAATTGGACCGAGATAAATTTTTGACCGGCTCCTGTGGTGATTCTGCTCTCTGGGTCTGTCTGATTGATTTCGACGGAGACACTGTTCTCGAAATATGCACTGGCGGGGGAGGGGGGATCATATTAGTATCCTCAATGATTTGGAGGATCACGGCCTCGGTTTGAGAGGGTGATTTAGTATCTTCCGCAACAGGAGAAAAAGTCGGAGACTTTGTTGAACGTCTTCGGTGCGCCTTTCTAAACGGATTGGGCTTGAACTGCGGTTGTGCAGGAGGGAAGAGTTGGAACTGGGATTGGGAAGTCATTTTTGCGTGATGGTCATGGGAGGCTCGATGGAAAAGAGGGAGGACAAATATATGATCGTTATCACACGGTCTAGAGACTTCGTGATAACACCAAAGAGCTCGAGACCAGTGATAACCCGAAGATGGAGATTTATATAATAGTGGCTCCCAGGGGCGGTGTGCTTTGCTGCCGTCCGATATGCAGCGGAACTGCGGTGAATCCGGCGGAAGAGCTGAGATGTACACAGAAAACGCACAAAAGAACAGCGGAGAGAAAAATTAACAAAACAGAATCTCGGGAGGCAAAAGAAAGGATTTTGTGACGAATCCATTTTTCAGAAAGAAAAAAAATGGAAATCGTGAGGATTAGCAGTCAAAGAAGTAGAGAGAGCTGCCCCTCAGTAAACTTTCAATAGTATTGGATTTGGCGCCAGATGAGCGCTGGGAGAGATTGGCGAACCAACATCATAGTTTAGACCAGGAACAATCGGTGGTCGAATAGAGAGCCCGGTTGATTACAGGCATTGTATGGATGTCATTATGCAGGAGGGCACTGGAAATAGAAGCTCGTTGGCTAGGATCAGGTGGGCAGCGTATGATTCGCTCAATATTAGACTCGTCACAAGCCATCGTGCAGTAGAACAAAAATGCGGGCGCATATTGTTAGGTGCCGATCCGACAATGATTGGCGCAAGCCCTGTCGGCCATCACGGTGTCGGCGCTTGACTGTCCATCCCGCCCATCCAGAAGCCCTCAAACAGGGCGTTATTAGGTGGTAGGGTGGCCACTCTCTTGGCAGAACTCGATTTTCCTGCAGATAGGCGGAGGGTTTCCTGGTTAGTGACACTCTGGACTGCACCACGGATAAGAGAAGCTGCGTCAGAGGCATGCAATAATAATGATTAGTCCGGCGGTGCGAAGAAGTTGGAGAGAGAAGCAGAGGTTGAAGTCGAAAGAAACTGTGAAAAAGGATGGCCGGTTACCCAATTAGGACGTGTTGCTCACGTGAGACTAGCATTTTGGAAAACAACCAATGAGAGTCAGAAGATGCTATCCTGCAGAATCTACGCGCTCACCTTTGATGAAATTCATGCTTGGATGATATACCCCGTAGAGAGCCAGAGAGACACTCTGAAGCTAAGTAGCAAAGTTGAGATAGCCTACCCGAGGCTGCCCCACCTGGAAAACACATGGACGTGAGAAGTGGCATGGGCGACCGTCCAATTGGTGAGATGATGACGAGACAGCAGGGGTCGGTTACTATTCATAAACCCGTTCTGCAGCAAGGCGGGGAAAAGGTTGAAGGTCGAATATGTAGGCTAAAATTTAAATTGAAGTGAGCTGAGCTGGGGTACCACAATGCCCTAATCATACAACAGCATTATATATCTATATTAACAGTGCTATTCTCGGTGAGTATCCGATACCAAACCTCCAGCCATCGAGATGGCTCCATCCATGTCACCTTTGTTGTACAAGAAGAGTCCCTGCAGAGCTGCAGCACTCGTCGTTATCTGAGGGGAGGGCTTCCGACCATTTTCATCCTCCACGACACCCAAGCTATGAAGCTTGTCTAAAAACACTTTCTGGTAGGCCTCTGATTTGTCAAGCTCCCCATAAAACCGTTCCCAGAGCTGCGCGACTTGATATCGGGTAGATTCACCAAGACGCACGGTCATATCCACACGACCAGGTCGTACTAGGGCTTCATCCAGTCTCTCAACGTGATTCGTTGTAAGGAAAATAACTCTTTCTTCAGCACTTGCTACCCCGTCTAGAGCATTTAGTAGTCCCGAGAACGTGACGTTGGCCCCATGGTATCCATCAGCATCACTTTGTACGCGCCGGTTCCCGAAGGCGGCATCCACATCTTCCAATAGAATCAGGGTGCGGGACGGTATGATCGTGAGTAAGTGGTTCAGCCGGTCGTCGGTTAGACCTCGCTCACTTAGATTGAGGATGGCTATGTCGTAGTTTAATTCTCCTGCAAGTGCCTGGATAAAGGAACTTTTACCAGTTCCCGGGGGTCCATAGAGCAGATATCCACGTCGATACGGGATGCCTCGATCGTAGTACCAAGACCCGCTTCCGAGAAAGTCTTGCACATCGCCCACAATCCTTTCTTTGACTCCTTTGTCTAGAATGACGGATTCTAGTGGCCTCTTACGACGTGCCTGCCCAAACTGCCTCCACTCAGTGCCCCAAGAGTTGTAGATAACTGTCTTTCCCTCATGTGATTTTGCAGCATAGTCGTGTGCCTCTTTGAACAGATCCTCAAAAATGTGTCGATGGGCATACAGCGTGGTCAGCGTCACAGTTTCCCAGGGCCGGCCGGTCTGGAGGTCCCTTGACTTCGATTCGCGGACTCGATTGACGAAAACGAATGCATTCTTATACCGAAGAACATGCTTTCCGGGCCCAGGGATCAGAGAAAATTGTGTATGAATCGCCCCATTCGAATGCTCTACTTTTTCCGTCTGGATCGACAGGTGTCGCATGCCCGGTGTGATCTTGCGCAAAAGAGACTCGAACCAACCTACTTTCCCGCCGGGACCGGACGCGATATTCCTCTGCGCGGCGGATTTTGCGGTTTCGAGCTGTGATCGTTGGTAAAGGGTCATCCAGTGCAGGAACCACGCATACGAATCATCTTTGATGTTTATTTCCACGTCGACGAGCATCCGTCTGCGGAGGAGGACCGCCGCATGTCGAAATCCCCGTTGAGCAAGCGTGAGCCCAGCTCCGAGACCTGCTAGACCAAAGCCCTAGAATAGGTCAGTCACACACACTTTAAAAGCTCCACAGATTGAGACAGAATATCCGGACGTCACTTACAGCTGTAAAAAATGGATTGGTGCTGAGCTGCGCAAAAAGACCTTTCTCAGGGTCCAGTTGCGGAAGCTTTCCAGCTCTCTGCTGTAGAATCAGATCATTGGGATCAGGCGGGGATTGGACCAAAGCTGGCCCGCCGGCTTCCGCTCCCGCAGAAATATGCTGCTCTGCATCTTTGCTCGACATATGTACAAAAAACGGAGAGCGTCATCCCCTCGGCATCATCTATATTGACAAGGCTTCTTCTGCTGTTGCGTCAGTTGGACTTTTTTTGAAGATCACGTGCTGGAAATTTGAGATTGGAGAATTGAAGGGGTTAACCAGACATGGTAAGTTGATACTAAAACTGATGATTCTCATTGGCCAGACCTGCTCTAAGGCCGAACTCTGATCGGGAAGCCTTGGCACTGTCTTCTCTCGGCCAACCATGTGCGGCTCCAGATCGGCCTAACACGTGCCCGAAGCTGTTTGAGCTAGCCCGAAGAAACATGCAGCGCATAATCCGTGCGGAGGTCCATGGACATAATGTTAACACCGGGAGCCGTCGACAAGTGCGTGAGATGCGCCTCGTAAATAGCCCTCCAGCAAGCTGTCAACCTTTCTTTCTTTAATTTGGCTGCCTGGTCCAGCTGAGATCTCTCGTCCCTTGCATTGGATTGCTTAAAGCTGGCTACCGTCCATCGAACACACCATCACTATTGTCTCTACATTTGACTGTGCGAATATTCTTCCCTATTATTTTTACAAGGATAAAACTCCTCGCGGTTCGTGTGATAAGGGCTAGCTCAGCAAATACAAGATGTCGCTCGTAGCAACAGCAGGCCTTCTTTATTCTGCTACGGTCTCGATTCCGAAGCCACGCACTGCTTCTGAAGATGTGGGGTTGAAAAGTCACCATGTCAAGGGTGGGTTTCAGAATCCATGGGAGTAAGTTAGATTTACATGCATGAATGCACCATTTCTTAGTCAATGAGAAGATACTGATGATGGTCTTGTAGCTCGTGGAAGACGTTCACTTTCACCTCCATACTATATGCATTTCTTTGGTGCGTTTACGAGCGCCGATGCTTGCACCTTGCATGCGCATCCTGATGCCCAAAGTGTCAGCTCTAACACGAATTATCTACTTCTAGGCGTCGATTGACTGGCGAGTCAAAGGCTCCTGATACAAAGCCGCCTACTGTCCCTGTCCAGAAACCCCAGTTCCTGCCGGATAGAAATACACCCAAATTAAGAGCTACCTGGCTTGGCCATGCTTGTTACTACGTTGAATTCCCCGGGGGCCTCAGAGTGTTGTTCGACCCTGTATTTGAAGATCGCTGCTCTCCGTTGTCATGGCTGGGCCCGAAGCGATACACCGAGATGCCATGCAAAATCGAAGATATCCCCTTCGTGGACGCTGTGGTTATCTCCCACAACCATTATGACCATCTCTCCTATCCCACGATCAAGCAACTGAAGGAGCGCCATCCCAACTGCCACTTCTTTGCGCCGCTTGGGAATAAGAAGTGGTTCTCAGAATCCGGCATTTCTAATATGACAGAACTTGACTGGTGGGAGGAGCGGGAGCTCACTCTATCACCAACCAATCAGTCGCAAGCCGTCACCAAACTCGAGGATACTAAAGCCACCGGTTCGGATATTGTTGCGCGTATCGGGTGCCTCCCCTGCCAACACACCAGCAACAGAGGTTTGTTAGATAGATCCAAATCACTATGGGGATCCTGGAGTGTAGAGTCCAACGGTCAAAAGGTTTACTTTGCTGGGTATGTCCTCGTAGTTAATTCCGAGTTCATATATTGTTGCTAACGTACACAGGGATACTGGATATCGAGCGGTACCTGAACTTCCCAAGGGGGTCGATGATTATGGCCCGGAGTACAAGTTTCCTCACTGTCCCGCTTTCGCCCAGGTCGGCGCTCTGCGGGGGCCCTTTCACCTCGGATTAATCCCAATCGGTGCCTATGACCCAAGGTTTTTCATGAGCCCGATGCACGCAGATCCCCATGACGCGGTCAACATATTCAAGGATACCAAATGCCAAAAAGCATTGGGCATGCATTGGGGAACGTGGGTTCTAACAGAGGAAGATGTCCTTGAACCTCCGAAGAAGCTGCGCGAGGCGTTGAAACGCAATGGCATCGCGGAGACGGGGGTGTTTGATGTTTGCGACATTGGTGCAAGTCTGGAGTTTTGATTTCCTTTTCATGGCGAACGCTTTCCGCCCTCATAACTAGCCCCTAATTGTCAAAGTCAGCGTCGCTTTTTGGTATTGGCGAGTGCGCGGCCCTAGTATCCCCTGGCGTTATCCTTCTTTTTATTCTTCCTGCCATTCCCCTTGGCTACGTGTATTAGTTCAGCTTTTTAGACTTTGTTCAGAGACCGATTGAAATAGAATACCCCTATCCTTACATTTCAATCTTGCTCCCTCTTTTCAGATCAAATTAGCCTACGTTGAGATGATTTCCAAGTATGGGTACGTAGTGTTGTTAGAGAGCTCGAGGCCTTGTTAGTATAATAGGGGCTACATCAACACTGAATGGCGGTGATAGGCAAATTGAACCTCACATCCATTGGTTTACTTAAGCAACCAACACAATAAGTAATAGAAGTACAATTGCAAAAAGTCTTTGTTTGCTCTTTGGTCCAAGAACATGCCTCCCTGCACCTCTAATAATATTGCAAACAAGTAGAAAGGCTTGATTGGGCAAAAAAAGGGTCTCGCCGAGAAAGAGCAGGACTGTTTTATCACTCTAGAGACCTGAGCTCTATTCCCCTTCACCCTTCACCCTTCACCCCTTTCTCCTTGTTACCACATCTTCTCTGTCAGAAAGTTAGTCCCAGTGCTGCTCAGTCTGAACTCACTTTTTGATATTCACAGAATGTCACTTCTCTGAGAAGGCGGGTTTTCTGAACTCAAGTGAATTTATGAACTTGCTTGACAAAGTCCACCCTAAATCTCAACTTCTCACACCCCGCGGCCTGCTGCCTTCAGACATATTTCTTCTCATACCAGAACAGCCATATCGCCGGGGCGCTCTTTTGTTTATTTTTGTACCCAGACACATCCTGCGATCTTTGCACAGAGAGAGACATTTGTCAGAGAGATAACCACCTACATCTTTGTGCAATTGAGCTACAGCTTCAGGAGCAGTAAGTTGCAGATAGTAGACCAATTTACTCTTCATTCTGCCTTGAGCCTAATACAAAAGTGAAAAAAAAGAGAAGAAAGATGGATGAGAAACCCCTCAACTCCTTCAACCCAATCACCCGGTCAAGCAGCCGCTTGGATCTGGTAAACACCAACTATTCCGACGATGACTTCGAGGACGAGGAAGAGGTCGTCTACGAGCTTAACGAAGGGGCTTTGAGCCACATCCCCGCGTCTCTTAGAGAGAATATCCGCCACATGTTCGAGGAGCGCGTTGCTAGATTGTCCCAGAATGATCCCAACTTCGCTCTCAGATCCTACGACGGAGCAGCAACAGGACAAGATTCCGGTTCCCCCAATTCAGAGGAAACGCAGGAAAGTGCCCGGGACGAAAGGGTTGATGAGGGGCAGAGAGAAGCGGTGACTCCTGAGGAAGGGCGCCGCCAAACAGGTGCCTGGGGCGAATGCTACCATCACATCTTCAATCGCTTGGGAATGGAATTGGGGATGGAAGCTGCTGAGGAAGAGCCGGAGGCAGATTGGTTCCTTTACAGGGGTACGAAAAAGGGCCCATTGCGAGTTATGAATCCGGATCCCCCTAGCTCATCTGACGGCGAGGAAGACGAAGACGAAGACCCCAATGCCAACAAGAACAGCAAGGGTAAACGCAGCGTTGCAATCACCAAGGAAAACATCGCGCGCGTGGCTCGTACGACTGGTGGTCAGCGTTCTACTACTGCAGGAGCGGAGACGACTGAGGCGGAGGAGGAAAGAGTGCGGAAATGGCTCACTACTTTGAGCGTGGCTGACAACATGGAAGGCATGGAGGAAGAGTTCAACAACAGGGCGCCTCCGCCTGCGGCTGCGACTGCGGCACGACCTGCCCGTCGCTACGTCTCTCCCATGCCACTCGTCCCTCAGAAGATATGGGATATCACGCTTGGGCTGGACACGCCTCCAAACAACGCCAACGTTGAGCAGGACCAAACCGAGCGGCAGGAGCGCCCCCCTCGTCGACATATGAGATATTGGTCTGCGTGAGATCCCCTGCTGGGTACCTGCTGCTGGAGCGAAGGGTATGTAATATGCATGCGTCTTCCCAAGGAACTTTAACGCAAGCTCTCGCTTTTATTAGTCGAAACTAACATGCAAGCAGACGCCTTAAAATAGTACTTTTCATCTATGCACGGGGAGGTCTAAACGGGTATTCGAGCCTAGTCTGGAGGAGAAAAGCAACAAAGATACGGTCTCGTAGTTAGCTAAGGTACATGGAGCATGGATTCGTCTTTTTTTTATGTTTCTGTTTCCTTTCTCGAAGTTCTTTTGAAGCTTCTTGCATGTTGTTTGCGAGGTGTGGTGGCAGGGGATATGGTGGGAGGAATATCGACGCTAGTTCAGTTTCGGTTTAGCTTATTTCGACCTCTCCCTCCCACTTAAAAAAGTGACAACATGGGACTGGGTGACGCCAAAGAGAGCTGCTCCCACACGAAATACAATTGCTTTCTCATACACCGTGCTTTTTCCCCGCTCTTTCTACAACTCTTTTGCTTTTACTTGCTTAGACTCCAAGTTTTAATCCTGTTCCTTACCCGCGACGGGTACGAGAATCCACGAATCCAGCTAAAATGCAGGCTCCAGTGGTGGTGATGAGTATGGAATTGATCCTTATTAATCTCTTTCCCATGAATCCTCTGAGATCAGGGCAAATCTGGGCTAATACTTTTCTTCTTTTGCAGACACGCAGGGTGCCGGTGACAGACAGGTCGGTCGCACAGCTCAGCTTTCTAATATTACAGCTGCGAAGACGTTCGTTTTGCTCCACTCTCCCCCCTCATCCCCCTTCCTGTTGGATTACAAAGCTAAGAATGAGATCTCAGGGTCGCCGATATTATTAAATCATGTCTTGGACCAAAGGCTATGCTTAAGATGCTACTCGACCCGATGGGCGGTATTGTGCTGACAAACGACGGCCACGCAATCTTGCGAGAAATCGAGGTCGCCCACCCAGCAGCAAAGAGCATGATCGAACTCAGCAGAACACAAGACGAGGAAGTAGGCGATGGCACAACGACAGTTATTATTTTGGGTACGTTTATCCCGCCGCGGCGGGAAACTGTTTGATGATATACACGTATACTTACGGTTCATAAACAATTTAGCTGGTGAAATTTTGGCTTATGCCCTTCCTCAGTTGGAGAGGAATATTCACCCCGTCGTTATAATTTCTGCCTTCAAGCGAGCTCTCACAGACGCACTTGCGATAATAGAAGAGATATCCCTACCCGTCGATATCGACGATGACAAGGCCATGTATAACCTGATCCAGTCTTCCATTGGCACGAAGTTTGTTTCGCGGTGGTCCGAGCTTATGTGCGGGCTTGCCCTGAAGGCTGTGCGGACGGTCTCGCACGATGCGGGCGGTGGGAAGAAGGAAGTTGATATCAAGCGTTATGCTCGTGTTGAGAAGATCCCTGGTGGTGAGATTGAGGATAGTGAGGTTCTTGATGGTGTCATGCTCAACAAGGATATCACCCACCCGAAGATGCGCAGGAGAATAGAAAACCCGAGAATCCTCCTTCTAGATTGCCCTCTTGAGTATAAGAAGGGAGAATCGCAGACAAACATCGAGATAAGCAAGGAGGAGGACTGGAACCGGATACTGCAGATTGAGGAGGAGCAGGTCAAGCATCTGTGTGATGCCATCCTTGCCTTGAAGCCGGATTTGGTTATCACGGAGAAGGGTGTTTCTGGTGAGTGCTCTCTCTTCCTGACTGTGACCACTGGTGTATAGCTCGTTCTAACCCAGCATAGACCTGGCACAACACTACCTCGTCAAACACAACGTTACTGCCCTTCGGCGTGTGCGGAAAACCGACAACAACCGAATTGCACGTGCTACAGGTGCAACCATCGTCAACAGGGTGGACGACTTGCAAGAGTCAGATATTGGAACTCGCTGCGGCCTTTTCGAAATCGAAAAGATCGGCGACGAATACTTTACCTTCCTCCGAAAATGCACGACCCCCAAGGCCTGCACCATCATCCTGCGTGGCCCATCCAAGGATATTCTCAACGAAATCGAGCGCAACTTGCAAGACGCGATGAGCGTTGCCAGAAACGTCATCTTCCATCCCCGCCTGTCGCCTGGTGGTGGTGCAACTGAGATGGCTGTTTCGGTCCGCCTGGCGCAGCTTGCGAAATCGGTTGAAGGTGTTCAGCAGTGGCCCTACAAGGCTGTCGCTGACGCGATGGAAGTAATTCCTCGAATCCTCATTCAGAATGCGGGCGGAAACGCGATCCGCACCCTGACTCGTCTGCGCGCCAAGCAAGTGGAGGGCCACAGCACCTGGGGTGTCGATGGAGAGACTGGAAACGTTGTCGACATGAAGGAATATGGTGTCTGGGAGCCAGAGGCTGTGAAGCTGCAGAGCATTAAGACTGCTGTTGAGGTAGGTTTTGCCGTGGTCCCTTTTTTGCTACTCCCCGCCCGTTGATTATACTAACTCATATACCACTAGTCCGCATGTTTACTACTCCGGGTCGACGATATCTGCAGTGCGAAATCCTTGAAGCAAGCTGCTAATGCTGTGGGCGGTGATGAATAAATAATGATGATGTAGCACGGCAGTTGAACATGAGCTCGAATTTTTCTGACTACGTTGAAGTCCTATCATAGCAAAGAACTAGAGCTGTATGAATAAAAATACCAAAAGCATTCAAGACCATATTTTATGGGTATTATTCTTATTGGTACATTTTCCGGTCATGAATTATTATAATAGCGTTTTGGCCCATTAGACAATCAGCTTCCATCAGTAATGATAATAATGATCGATTCAATCCTCATCGTGAAACGTAAGACCAGGCTGCTCAACGACCGCTTCCCTTACTCCATCCCCCATCCCAGCCTTAGCACCATCCGCTTTGGATCCGCCATTCTGCGCCGTCGTCGCCGTGCCATCAACAGCCATACCCTCCCCCTCTCCCTTCGCCGCGCATGCCCCTCCCTTCTTCCCCTTCGTTGCCTTCCTCTTCTCTCGCTTCCTCCTATTCTTCTCCGTCTTCTCCTCCGCCTTCCTCTTCGCCTCCTCCCTCTTCCTCTCAAACTCCTCATCTGCCTTCTCCTTCAGCACCTCCTCCTCCATCAACCTTATCCGCTCATACTCCCTCCTCCGACTCGCTTTATAGACATGGAACTCTCCCGAGCCCGCGCCCGCAGACGAGCCTTGCACATTTGCTACGATTTCTGCTGGCGCGCCGAGAGTCGCGGATGTGCGTGGTCTGGAAGTCGGGGGCAGGCGGATCTCCTTTTCGGGGTCTTTGAAGAGTGAGGTTATTTGCGTCGCTTGCTCGGAGACGGGAGTTAGGGCGCGCCGTTTTAGAGGACGTTTGCTGCGCGGATCGTGGCTTGTGGGAATGGATTCGGGGATTGGTTCAGACATTTTTCTTTTTGGTCTTAGGTCGGGTGTTGTTGGAGGAGGGGAGGAGGAGGATGGAAGAGTGGTTGCGCCGCAGGCTGTTACGTGGAGATGTGTGGCCAGAAATTGAGGAAGATGGGTTGTAAGATTAAATATGTGGTCTGCGGATAGAGTAGATCTCACAACAGCGTAAAATTGAAGTTGTTGAGAGGGATAAGAGCAGGGGAGAGTGAGAGTGTGTAGGGGATGTGGTGTCTGGAAGTTGAAGTGAGGAACAAAATGATAGCGACATCATCAGTCAGCGCTTGGACTCAATTGCACGTGAATCTCCACATAAGCTCCCGCAGCGCTTCATCGTCTGGCAGCTGTACTTACATCCCTCTGCCACTTCTACACAGACTTCGACGGTATTACCTTTTATATTTCTTTAACTAAGTTGTATTTAGTATATCTTTTTTGCACAGCATATCGAAATACCCCACTATAAGTTGATCAATTGAAAGTTTCACATACAAAATTCGAAAGACGCACTGTGGTCCTTACACGTCACCTATCGTGATGCCGATATACCGCGTTGGTATGTTAAACCCCCCCCCTTTTGTTTCCCCTTGCAACATCCAACTCTGCCCTCAAGAATTCCTGCTTGCCATTCTTTTGCATAGGACAGACATTTCTTAAGACTAACTTCCTTCGCATCATAGAGGAGGCCAGCACAGGCAGAGCTGGCTGCAAGAACAAAGAATGCCAGGACAACAAGGATAAAATTGGCAAAGGCGAGCTGCGCTTCGGCACCTGGGTGGAGTCAGAGAGGTTCCAGAGCTGGACGTGGAAGCACTGGTATAGTTTGCTCTCTCTTTCCATCCCCTTGTCTTTTGCCCCTTCTCAGCCTCAACCTACATGAGTCCAGTACAGTTTTCCTGATTTCGTGTGAATTTTCAGGGGCTGCGTCACACCTAGACAGATTGCCGGTTTGAATGACACGGTGGATGGCGATTGCACTGATATCGATGGCTATGATGAGATTTCCCCTGAACATCAGGAGAAGATTCGCGAAGCGGTTGAGCAGGGACATGTAGCGGATTCAGACTGGAAAGGGGTAAGTTTTGTTTTTGTCATGCTACACTCATCTCTCGATGTCCTTCTTCAAGGCGTTTGGAAGGTCTAATTAATGATTGGGGATTATAAAAATTTCTAGGATGTGGAAGTGAACCGTCCAGGGAAAGTGGGATTCCGTGTGCGAGTTTCGAAGAAGCAGAAGCAGAAAGAGGAGGAGGAGGAAGAGGAGCAGGAGGTAGAAATATTCCTATTCATGGCTTATAATTTGACTATGTACTGATCTACATTCTAGGAAAAGGAAGAGGATACTAAAGCTAAAGCCACTAAACCGAAGAAACGCCGTAGAAGCAAGAAAGAAGCTGAGGAAGAAAAAGAAGAAGAAGAAGAAGAAGAGGAAGAAGAGGAGGCTGAGCCCGTCTCGAAGAAAGCCAAAACTACAGAAAAACGCCGTAAGAGCAAGGTGGCTGAAGAAGTCGTGGCTTCTGATGACGAGGAGGCCGAGAAACCTGCAAAAGCAACCAAAGCAGCGGCCAAAGCACAGACGAAGTCTAAAGACGATATGGTTTCACCCCGTGCTGCGAGAGGTCGAGGTCGGAAGGCCAGGGCGGAAGCGGTTCAGGATAATGGCGAAGAAGACGATAAGCCGGTACTGAGGCGGTCTAGTAGGAAAGCAGCTGAAGCGGGTGGGAAGCCACGCATCAGGAAGAGATCTGGCTAACAAAAAAAGGATATACGTTCCGTATATAGCTACTTAGGGGCCGGCGGATTAGTTCTTCCCGAGTGCCTTTTACTATGTACCAACTCGAGTGTGATTTCCTGCAATTTGTTTGCATCTGTTTTACCTCTGATATTCCATTCTGTCAAGTGTATTTTTTTTCCTCTTACATTTTTCGTGTTATGCGCAGATTCGGCAGATTGAAGTACTAATTTATGTCAAAATGAGTACTAGTATTTGATGCGAGATGAATGGGTTAAGTGTGCTTTCTAAGAATTATCGTTGCGCACTAAATGAAGCGCATTTCTTATCAAACTACTCTTTGTTTGTATTTCTACTCAGTCTCCTGTAATAGCAGTGTAATCTTCCAGTCCCTCCTATGTTCCGTTTTCTTTGGACCATCTTTGGAGTGGTAGCCCGAACTAATAAACTCATGTTGGTGGCTCGCCGCGTCTCTCCCCTTTCACGCGTAGTTGCCCTGACAACCACACGCTATGCTAAATCAAGTAACATTACAACTTTACCCAAGTATCTCGATCGCGATCAGTCCAACAGTCACATTTTTGTAGCTGCACACACCACACAGTGAACTCATGCTTTATTACCCGTTCAACTTGTGTTCTGAAACTTTATTCTTGCCTTACACTTCTTATCTCATCTATTGCTAGACAGTAACATATTATAGGAAAAAACATGGAGCCACCTCCAAAGCCTGCTCAAACATCTCTCTTCCAGGTCTACCTCCGCTTGCGTCCACCCATAAGCCAAACTTCAGCTTCGCAAGCCTCCAAATCGGAAGGGTATCTGACAGTCGAATCTCCAGAAATACAATCTTCTGATGAGGACTCGAGTGATGGCCACGTTTGGCCGACCCATATCACTGTGCAGCCGCCAAATGACTCGCGGAAACGAGCAGTGGAGAAGTTCGCATTCACAAAGGTGTTTGAAGAGCACGCGACTCAACTAGACCTTTTCGAGGAGTCTGGGATGGTTTCTATGATAAATAGCGTCTTGAGCGAGAGCAGAGACGGGTTGGTGGCCACGTTAGGTGTCACCGGAAGCGGGAAGGTTCGATGAGTTTGCAGGTTTTTGTCTGCATTAGAAATGAAACATGAGACGCTGATAGACATGTATATCTATAGACACATACAATGCTAGGATCGAAGTCACAGCGTGGAATAACCCAGATGTCCCTCGATGTTGTGTTTCGTTCGCTAGCTTCAACGATATGCGATCCAGAAAGTCCCTCGAACCCGCATCTCCTCTCGTCCATCGCCGCGTCAGATCCCTCGGATGCGCACCTCTTCTCCGCTAGAGCCTTCTTAGATGGCATTTATGGTGATGTAAATGGCGACCGCGGTCGAATTTCTAGAGCGCAAACCCCAATGGCTTCAACATCGAGATCACAAACACCTATGACGGTATGGAACCCTTCTGATTTAAATTCTTCACCTGCTTCTTCGGATTTGCACCCGTCTTCAGTTGATCTCTACCCAAGAGTTTCGGGCATAGAAGTTGGTTCGCGAACATCGACCATACGGCTTCTATCCCCGGAGAAATACAATCCTAGTGAAGGCCCAAATACTTTGGAGAAGAAACCCCTGTTACCATCTCAATTACCCTTTTGGAATTGTCATAAAACCCATAAGCGATCATCTAAGCTTACTTATCGTAATATTAAGGAATCTGCGTCCATACTGAGCATCTCCCGCCGTCACCTTCCTCATCGCCCGAGCGCATTGCCCCAGGTACCGGACGTTAGCGACTTTGTGGTCCCGATGACTGAAGGCGAAGAGCATGTGGTATTAATATCAATGTACGAGGTATATAATGACCGGATATACGATCTGCTTTCTTCTGCGCACCCTGGAACAGTATCTCGCACCGCCAACAGCCAGAAAGATCGTCGACGACACCTTTTGTTCAAGCCCACAGAGAGCTCCCCAGACCGTAAAGTTGTTGCAGGGCTACGGAAGATAGTCTGCAGCACCTATGACGAAGCTCTTATGGTTCTCGAAACGGGCTTAATGGAGCGACGAGTTACCGGCACAGGAAGCAATAGCGTCAGCTCGCGGAGTCACGGATTTTTCTGCGTGGAGGTAAAGAAGAGGATTGTGAATCAGAGGTTTGGAGGAGAGACTTGGCTTGGTAACAGCTTGTCTATCGTTGATCTCGCAGGTATGAAAAGCACCCTCTACCTTGTGAGATGGCTACTAAATTCGTACTTTTTTGCGTAGGCTCTGAACGAGCTCGCAATGCCAAAACCGCCGGAGCTACCCTAGCAGAGGCGGGAAAGATCAATGAGAGCTTGATGTACTTGGGTCAATGCTTGCAAATGCAAACTGGCCTTCAAGACGGGAATAAGGTAACTGCTTCGATGCTGCTATGGCTTGATCATGCGATTCTAACCACTTTCTCAGCAGACACTTGTTCCATTCAGACAATGCAAACTGACAGAGCTTCTGTTCTCGAATTCAATCCCCTCTTCTCACCAATCGACATCGTCTCATAAAATACCCCAGAAAGCGATTATGATAGTGGCAGCAGACCCACAAGGCGACTTCAACGCCACTTCCCAGATTTTGCGGTACTCTGCATTGGCTAGGGAAGTGACTGTTCCTAGGATCCCTTCGGTTTCGAGTACCATACTGGCGAGCCAGGCAAACGCGAGCAAGGCTCCCTCGAACAATGGACGGTCGCCGATTTTTTCAGCGTCAGCCGAAGAGTTGGAGACTGCTGCTCTGGAAATTTCCCGACTTACTGATGACTATGATGCGTTGATTGTGAAGCTGGCTGAGGAAGAAATAGCAAGAGAAGAAGCTGAATTAAGATACAGAGCCGCTGAGGAGAAATGCATGCTGGTTGAGCAGGAAGTGAGAGAGGAATGTTGGGAGGAGATGGAGCAGCAAATGGATGAAGAGAGAAAACGATGGCAGACAGCTTGGGATGATCAGGTAAGTTTGCAAAAATAATGATCAAGGGGTATCTCGATATTAACTTGCGGACGATAGGCCACCCGCCATGAGGAACATCTTGACAAAAAGGTCGATTTGCTTTCTCGGGGTATCAACAGTGAGTTCCAACCATTACTACACTATTGCAAGTATACATCTAACTAGAGCGCATCAGTTCATGAAGACCCGGAACCGTCCGACGAGGAGAGAATTCTATCCCTAGAAACAGAAAATCAAATCCTTCGAAGCAGGCTCGCCGCACTGGAGCGCGAAGTAAATTCTCGATCTCCAACAAAAAAAATGAAACCCAAGAAGAGCACTATGCCCGGCCGTTTCAATTCGCTGGATTATAGCTACGCCAGCGAAAGTGATGTTGAAAATGTCATTGCTAGAAAACTTGATCGGTTGCGGATTGATCAAAATGCTACTGTGGGATCGAGTAGCCCCTCAACAACACCGACGATGATGATGATGGCTACTACGGCGGCAACCCCGAAGAAAGTAGCCGGAAAGAAGTATAGGGCCTTGACGTCGAGAAAACGCGACTTGGGACCGGAGTCGTTGTTAGATGAGTATCAGCGATGATTGACCCTTTTTTGTTTAATCATTGGTTGATTTTATTTTCTTTCAGCTTCTTTTTTTCCTTTCTTCTGATCTTTTAGTTTGATTTTAATTTGATGACCTGATGGATCTGCTTTTTGCTATTTGGGAATGGGTTAATAGATCTGGGATGCTTGGGATAATGACAAATTGTTTTTTCCTGTTAGCAATTAATGTTTTGATATGTTCTGTTTATATATGATCTCCTTTTCTTGTCTTTTATTTCCCTTTTTTGTGAATCCAGCTAGTGATAGCAGCAAATGCTTTGTTTCAAATTGATGGAAAGGAAACCTTTTACTTATCATTCCATCTGAATAAAAGACAAAGCCTTTCTTTCCTTGATTTATTTCTGAGCCTGTGAAAACATATTTAACTCCAGGATGAGCTACACCTAAACTACCAAAGGTGCCTGACGCCATCTTCCTATATCCCCATCCAGCCATAAATAATACACCCCATTAGTGAATAAAACCAACTCGCAAAACAGCAAAATTAAATGCAATAAAAAGCATGGGGATGTGAAATCCTAAAAATAAGCAGAACGCTGCACCGCGCCCCACCACTCCAGCAAAAAAAAAAAAAACAAAAGAAAAGAGAGAAAAAGAGCAAAAGGAAACTCGCGCAAAAAGAAAAGCTATACCAGCAACCCCCTAACTCCTCAATCCTCCCTTTACTCCTTCTCCCCATCCGTAGGAACAGCTTCAGTCCGCTCAGACTTTGAGTCCAGTACAGATGGTGCGGGCGCGGAATCCACATCACCACCATCATCGACGCTGACATTCGTAGACATTTCCGACGGCTCGGGTTTTGGCGATAATACGCGTCTGATAAGGAGGTTGGGGAACGTGGGTTGGGGCGCAGAGCTAGGAGAAGTAGCTAATGTAGTGGTAGCTACTTTAGCAGCTAATTCCGGCTCGTCGTGCTGGTGGTGGTGGCCATGCCCAGGTCCAGCTTCAACTTCGGCTTCGGCTTCGGCTTCTGGTTCAGGTTCAAGCCCGTCGGACTCTTTCTCCTCGTCGATTTCGCTGAGCTCGCTTTCGTCGTCGGCGCTGTCGTGCATGCTACCCGGCGCGCTGCTCTGGACGACTGAAACGGGCTCTTCCTTGGATGTGATTTCTTTGGCCTCATCCTTGGTCTCCTCGCTAGAAATCATAGCAGCAGACGGGGCAGGCACCGCGACTTCAATCATCGTAGATGGCGGCGGTTGTGGCTCATCATCTACTAGACGTGCTGGTTTCACAGCGGGCCGCGAGGCAATCGACTTTGCTACGATCGCGTCGACTTTGCGCTGCAGTTCCTTTTTCGAAACCCCTTTTGTGCGCGGCTTGGGTCCCGTGGTGGTTCCTTGGGGAGCAGTGTTTGAGGGTCCTGGAGTGCTTTCACCTCTGTCACTGGCCATTAGGAGATGATCTACTTTCATACGTTCCCGGCTTTCTTCTTCCGTGGCTTGCTCGACGAGTTTGGACATGTTGCTTTGGTACATGACTGCGTAGGTATCGGCGATGAGGTCTTCGAATATGGCGGGTTTCATAAGCGTGGAGTTTAACCGTTTCAGTTCGACAGCATCGCGGAGCAGATCCATTAACGCTGTTAGTTCGGGCGAGGGATTCTGACATAGGCCGTCCAGTCGGGTAGAGTATGAGAGGAATTCGTCCAAGGTGACGGGTTTGAAGACGACTTCCTCGTGCCCCTCTGGTATTTTGGCAACGCGACGGAAAAGCTAAATGAAAATCATATGCGTCAATATCATTACGTTCACGAGATGAGTAAAAGTATGCTGCTACCCACCTTGATGTAAGTCACGCAGATATCCTCCCAGAGCTTGGTATGATTCACATAATCGGTAGCCTTCCGCCTGACACGGCGAAGCAGCATGTCTAGGTTTGCCCTATCGTCTAACTGGTCTAGGAGCTTCACGAAGAAGTAGACATATCGGGTCGTATACACAAAATGTCTACCGGCTCGCTCGTGCTCTGGTCTCCAGACTTGGAGAGTCATCGTTTTTGTGAATATCTGATGAGAAAGCTCGGCTTTAGCCGCGGCAGCAGCGGCATTATCCTTAGCACCGTCGTAGAGAATATGGGCGGCCTAAGAAGTATCAGTAATAAGAATCTAGCAAGAGAGATCCGAGATCACATACCCTAGCAACGATACGGTGGTGCCAATTTGACTTATCCGCATTTCCGATATTCTTCAGCACCTCCAAAATATATGGCTTCCAGGAGTCTATTCCATCAGGAGGTGATACTTTGCGTGCCCATGGAGTATAAGAAAGGCGCTCATATCCTTCTTGGGGCTGTTTACTGTCAGCAAACGCATATATTACTCATAAGTCAAGAGCGCTTACTGTCAAGTTTCCTCGGTGAACGAGCTTATGAACCATAGACACAAGCCGGTAATGCGGTTCAAGGATTGGTTCTGATCTGGAGTCTTTCTTTTTGGGTAGAGCGTCAATAGCGTCAGCCAAAGAATCCAAAATGTCGTCCACTTCAACCGGTGCATGATTTTCCTTTTTCTCATCGCCATGGGTGAACATTTTCCAAAGGCATTTACTGAGCATGTAATGATTCCTACACCAAAGCATTAGTACTAAACCGTAAATCCGCTGGTGACGATGAGATACTTACAGCCAGTGTTCAGGTCGATCTACCATAGCCTGCCGGAAAAGAAAGCTCGCAAAGTTCCAAGCCGAATATGTACTCATCTCTTGAAACGGCTTTGCCTTGTACATTTGTTGACTCTCACCACTGCTGAAATGGCGGGAAAACTCATCAAGGCTAAAGGCTTCCATAGACAGTGGTTCCCTGGTTGAAGCGTATATGCGGAAACCAAAGTCAGTATATAGCTCAGATAAGGTCATCCTCGTCTCTGATGACGACAAATTTGCAGTCCTGATCGCCGCGGCCACTGCCATCGAATAGGCATGTATTGCCTTCCGCTGGAGTGTCACAAGAACCGCGCGGTTATTATTGAGCTTATCTGCAGACCATGCAATGTCTTCCTCCAGCTTCAAGTCATACACCTGCGCAAGTCTATACCAGGATTCCCAATTTTCCGTTCCGTACTCAAGATCTTGTCTGAGGAAGGTAGCAGCAAGGTCCAAGTTGTCCGTTGGGATCGTCGTTACCCTCTTTTGAGACTGTAATCGGAACTTGGCCAGCGCGATCATACCAAGCAAAAAGAGCCATCCTTTATTTACTATTTTAGCGCTCTCGGTTTGGAGAGGGACTATAGAAACTTCACCAACCCCTTGGACTGCTCGGAAGAGATGAGTGGGGTTAATGGGCGATTTCAAAGAGCTCGATATGACGCGTTTGTTGAAGGTCTGCATGGGTGACTTCGTCCATTCGATGGCCATCTGCACAGCACTGATTGTTGATTTCAGTTCCGACTTCGCAAGATCCTTAATATTCATTCTATTTGCTTGCGTAAGAATAAAATCTATTATTGTGGCGGCTGTGTTGGAATCCAAACGCTTAGCCGTGCAGCCATGGTCAACTGGAGGATCCAGGAGCTGGGTAAATCGGAGAGCGTATAAATCGTATAGAACCTGAGCAACATCTGCCTCGTAATTATCTTCCGTTGGAAGAGTTAATAGTTCGGTTTTCATCAGCTGTAGAAGGACTTTATTCGAGTATTTGCAGATTTTTCGGAGACCAAGAGCATTGTGAACGGAGCGCAAGAAATTGATTCTGTCATCGAAAGGTGTATCAAACAACTCCTTGTTCTGATTTATGCCTTCTCTTAAGAGAGTATACTGCAAGACCCATCCCTTGACTTGCATGCTACGTAGTCTTTCCTTGAATTGGTCGAAACTTTTTGCTAAAGCTACCGGACGAGCTGGTGGCGGGGTTTGACCGACACCGATTGAATCCTCTAAAACCGAAAAACAGTGTAGCAATCTCGAAACTCGAGCAACTGCGGACATTGATGCTTGCAAGTGGTTCATATCGAAACACTCAAAGGCGGCCTCCGGGTCATCCATAACTTTGGGGAGTACTTTGCTGAGTAGGGTGTCGATCGTCCTGAGCCATTTTAACAGGGTAAGTTGTCGATGGTCACTTGACCCTTCGCTTGAGGTAGAGCCTAGAAGCTCTTTGACAATTACTTCGATGCTTCGGAGATAGCATGAAACGACTTTGGTAGGATAGTCAATAGACTCGTACGCAGCACGGAGCTTCTGCCACAAGAAAAGTCGTAAAGTCGCATCGCCCCGGTCCAAGAACGCGACCATATCTTGAATATGAGATGACACCAAATTACCTTTAAGTTGTTCAGCACTCTCGCTCCTTTCCTCGGTAGCGCTTGTAGTGGGTGAAGCATGAATATACTCGATGGAAGAAGGCTCGAGAATTGGTTCGATAGCCTCAATCAAATCGACTGGATTATCAGATTCAGAACTGAAAATCTTCGAGAAGAAGTCCATAGATTTCAGCCTTGAGATTTCCTGATCAGCTGCAGCAACTGATATTTCGGGCATGGTCGAACTGTTTGCAAGCATGATAATTGGATTTCCAAGAGAGGTCAAAACTCTCTTCAAGTCCTCGAGGCAGCCAAAGACATAGTCACGACTGGCATCTTCAGTTAAACTCGAATGGAATACGCATGACCACATATGGCGAAGCGCTGCTATTGTTTGAACATTATCATCGTCGCATAAATCGAGATGGTGATTGATAAAGGCACGAGAAAGAGAACTCCATCTGGATAATCGGTCGTGCTGCAGAATTTTGGGGTCACGGTCAATATCGGTACTGGGTCCATTCATCGAAGCATATACGTCAAGGTGCAGCTCATAGATACTTTGCACAAGTTCCATAGAAGTCAAATATTCTGATGTGAATACCTCCGCCCCTTTGAACCCTTGCGTTAGCATGCTTCGCTCCAAGCTCAAAATGGACTCTTTCAGATTTTTGTATATGAATTCATCATCCTCAGCGATGAGCTGTAGAATTGCTTCCTTCATTACGGCCGACCACGGTTGAGTCGCATATATAGACCCACTAGTGTATCGTGTGTAGGTCGTGGAATCGTCGTAATCCCGAGGTTTGAGATGATAGTCCAGGAAACGGAACGCCACTTCGTGGCGACAAAGCCATCCGTCATTGATACTCTGTAAGAAGGTAGATAAGCCTTCGTCGTCAGGAAGAGGTGCAGCTTGCCCGACTGTTCCTCCACGTTGTCGAGAGTGATCAGAGAATATCTTAAAACCGGACGTTCGCGCCATCTCATTCTGTTGGATCGAAAGTGTGTCACTTTGTGTAGTAGCTTGAGCTTTTTCATCACTCCAGCTCCCCAAGGTTTCGCGAAAATTCTGGAACAAGGCCGATTCTGCAAGATAGACTTGGGAAGCGTAGTCGTAGGCACCTGGAGTACGTTGAGGCCTTGCAGTCGAATGTAATTCATCGATGGTCCCAAGGTCTTCAACTCCTACTTTGGACAGCAGCGCGTTGACTGTTCCAAACATCCACTGGTCTGCATGTACAAAATGTTCCAAACGATCTTCATAGTATTTGGATAGGTCCACCTCAACCTCCTCCGGCTGCACGAGTGTTTCTGCATTTGATTCCCGGGCTCGGAGCCGTCTGCTTTTAGTTCTGCCGCCATCTTGAGGTTCCTCATTGTTGATTGATGCCGACGATCGTTTTCTAGACACAGCACTAGTCCGTGTCTCGATATCAGGACTTGCCGGTTGAGATTTATTGACCTCCTCTTCCTCAGCAGCCGCAGTTGAAATCCGCGGTGGATTATCTGGCAATACGTCCTCATCATTAGTCAATTGCGCGGCGGCGTGATCTTCATTCTCATTAGCAACTTCAGCGACAGACGCCTTTGGGGATCCACAAGTGTCTGTAGCATCGGTATTGACATGGTGAGTTTCTGTATTTGACATTTCCAAATCTTTGATTTCCTTGGATTCAGGTTCATTTGGCGAAAGGTCTTTTCGTTGGATAATGGGCAGCGCTGGCGAGGTGCCATCGACCAGTTCTCCATCACCGGGCAGAGCGATGCCAATAGCTGATCCTGCCAAAAATTGCGCATCACCTCGCTTTTCCTCCATCAAGACCTCGAGAATTGCTTTCCCAGTCGAGCTCCAAGTCTTTGTGGTAGGGGTAATGGTATGTCGGGTTGGAGGGATTCCAAGCGTAGATCGCGGGGTTGCAGCAATTTCTAGATTATCTAGTCTGTTGGGAAGATAAGGAAACGGATCCGCGCGGCGCCTTAAAAGTTCAAATAGCGCTTTTCTCGGTCGCTTAAGCGGTACCTGTGATAATGATAACTTATCGTCGAGGATTCGGAGCAGTTCACGAAGGTCTTCAACAGCGAAGGCTTGCTCCAAACCTGGCTGGTCAAATCGCTCATCCGCAGCATCACCGCCATCACCATCCATCACACTTTCTAGACAGAACCTCGCAAGGCGATTGCTGTGAAGGGCATCACCGATTCTGGCACTCTTCCGCCAGAGTTCGATATCTGATTCATCGCGTTCTAGGGCATCAGCAAAATCTCTAATAGCGGAGCTAGCCGGATTAGACACGTCGTTAAGAGTTTTGTCCACGAGATTTCCGGATTTTGAAGCAGCCTGCATGGAGTGTTTGAGGGTATCTAGGAGGAACTGTCCATGGTTTTTGTAAGACAAATAAATCGTCTGTGGTAGTGCGCTGGAGGCCGTATCACTGGAGTCCAAGACAGAGTCCGCAGCAGCCTCCTCAACAGCGTCCAGATCTTCAATATCTAGGTCATCCTGCTGGCTTCTTTTGTACACGGAGATTGCCTCGGGGTACTTGAATATTTCGGATTTAAACAGAAGTTCATAAGCTTCTTTGGCTTGTTCATAGTACTGGGGCCCCTGAGAATGAAGCTTGAGGGCATTTTGGTAGAGTTTCAGGGCTTCTTCGATCTGAATTTCCTTGGTGTCATCGACTTCCTCTTCGGTAGCTTCATCTGGCTCAAGGTTAAGGGCAGCGAACGCGGACATGTTGAAGCGTCACCACCACCAGCGGCGGGACTTCAGTTTCACTACCTCCCCACCTGAATATAGGTCTGTTTAAGAACAAGTAGGAATGTGAAGAAAACACATGGACACGCCCAATCCAAACATTCTAACATGGGAGTGAGAAGAAGAAAGGAGATGGGGAGACAGGGAGCTTTGATGGCAGATGGCTTGGGGGAAGGTCAAAGGGTTCCCAAACAGGCATAGCGTGGCTCCAGCCAGTGCTGTCCCTGGAATTAGTGACATAGCTGAGATGCCTATAACTAACTACACCTGGTCAGTCAACAAGACACAATTGATATATGCTGGGGTCTACCTGCACATTGATTCTGGTGCTTCCTGCAGACTTTATTTGAAGGTTTCCTACAAGAGTGTGTGCCCTAATCTCTGTCTACCCATATTGCATATCCAACTGTCGCATCCATCAACCAGCTGCTACATCTTGTAGGCGACAACAGTTGGCACCATGGTCGCACCAGCTGTGCCAGAGTAAGTGTTATTCTGTTATAACCTCAGTGCCTTTGTTTCTTGTATGATGGTACTCTCTTGGTCACAGTGCAGAAGAAGTTGTTTGGTTCTCCCTATTGTTGGTGGTCCCACGCATCAAGTTACTGATCTTTGCTGTCCCCCCACTAGGATTATTGAAGACGAAAATACTATATATGCCTCGGTCGAAGCGCGCACGGAGTCTCTCCCCAATCTGAGAGAACTGGGACCACCAGATCTCGTACACCTCGTTAAGCAATCCAAGACAGCGGCAAACCAACAAGTACGTGCCCGCCAACGACACACCAGTGGGAGTAGGGTATTTCTAACGAGCTGTGGGATCATAACAGTTTGGCGTGTATCACCATGTTACCGGAATAGATGCCTCTTCGTCCGCCAGCCTAGCTGCATACGTGAATACCCTTACCTATTCCCCCCTTGATAAACAGCATAAGGTTGTTGCGGGCATATACTGGTGCGCAATCCCTGGGTCGCAACGTTTAATTCGTCCTTATTGACGCCCTTTAGCTGCTACAATGCATTCTCCCACGTCGATATGCGAGTCGAGGTTAAGATACCAGGCAGTCTGGAAAGCTACTGTATCGATGAGCGGGGTGATAAACGAGTTGCTACGGAGAGCCTGTGGCTGGAAACATTCCTCTGCGGTGTCCTCAGAGCTTATTCATATGCGGATGATGGTAGCGGAGATAGCATAAAAAAAATTGTTGGCGTGCGGAGATTTAATCCGATCACGAATACGGAAACGGAGCATAAATTTTTGGATGCTGCGGAGAAACTTTTCTTCAATGGTCCGCCGAACGTCTAGAGTCCCCATCTGTTCGTAGCTGACAGTGATTACAGGAAGGCAACTAAGCTCCGATCCCGAAACGCAAGTCCCGAATACTGTTTCGAATCACCTCACATCCGGCCTACTGAAATATATCCACACTACCGGCCGATATGTCTCTGGAATAAACTTGTTTGAGAAACTACGCACGCGAGATGTTGAGGTTTCCTCCCTCTTAGCCCGTGTCCTCATATCCGCAGACGAAGAAGTCCAGGCAGTACGATTATTGCACGATGCATTGCAAGATGTGCCAATGGACTATGCTCTGTTAAACTGTCAAGCCACGTTTTGCCAGAGCAAAGGGGAAGCAGAAATGGCCGTCGAGTGCGCCAAACAGTGCGTTACTGCTGCACCCAGCGAATTCACTTCATGGGCTCGGTTGGCAGAAGTATATGTTGGCCTTGAACAGTGGGACTTGGCTCTATTGACCTTGAATTCGTGTCCAATGTTCACTTACCAAGACAAAGACGCCCCGCGCATGCCACAGCCATCTCGAATTCTCCTACCCGTCCTTGCTGAGAGCGTCCTCGACGAGATTGACGAAGGGAGCGAAGGCGAGGGCCATGAAATGGTGCATCCCACGCTAAAGAAACTCCATGCGGCTGGATACCAGGGCACGTTCCTGAAAGCATACGACATTCTTACTCGCATCGTTGCAGCCATCGGCTGGGACCAGCTTTTGAAAATCCGCAGCGAAGTTTTCGTCATGGAAGAGGAATATAGGGCGGAACGACAGGTTTCTACTAGCCGCACCACAACCTCCCCTCAAAACGCAAGCACAGTGGCATTGCACGAGTCCTCGAGTGGGGATGCCAATGTAAACGGCAACGGTGTGGATGCTCCCAGTGAGTCTAGTGAAAGTGTAGTGGTGAAAGAAGTCGATGCCGATGCCGATGAGGGAGCCAAGCGAAGTTCACAAAGCGGTATTGAAAAGCCAGAGCAAAGTGTCGCATCCGAAGTTGCGAAATCTGGTAACGAAGAGGTAAGTTTGCAACATCTGCGCCATCTATACGGTATGCATATGGTTCCCATCTAACATATCATTCTATAGCCCGATTCATCCCACTCCGCCTACGCACGCTTCCGCAACAAGCGCCTCTGCGAACGCTGGCTCGACAACCTCTTCATGGTTCTCTACGAAGACCTCCGCGTCTACACAATCTGGCGCACCGAAATGGCCCAATCCCGCCAGCAATCCCTCGACTACAAGAAATCAGCCGCAGAATGGGAAATTCTGGGCGAACTGGCAGAACGCCTCCACCATTTCAACGAAGCTATCGAAGCGTATCAGCAGTGCTTGACGATTCGGTTCTCGCCCAAAGCTATGAAGGGGATTCTCAAGTTGTATGAGAAGCAGGGGGATACGAGGGGGATGTTGGGTTGTTTGATTAGGCTTATTGCCTGGCAGTATCGATGGTATTCTGAGGTAAGAACCTCCCATTCCACACACCCATTCCCTCACCGTCTCTGCCACTCTATACCCCACACACATACTTTGTCCATTTTACTAACTCTTCCCCTTATTTATTCCATACAGTTCTCACCAGACCTCCTCTTCACCATCCGCAAACTCATCGAGGAAGAAGGCGCCGTCAAAGTCCGCAGCATCGTCCAAGCAACAAATCTACCCCAGCCCGTCCTGGATCTCACGCACCAATACTGCCAATTATGCGCAACGTTCAGGAGCAGTGGTAGTGACGGTTAGAAATTTTTGAGATGAAAGTACCTTCTTTCTTTTTAATATGATATATCTTGCTTCGTCCGAAACTTTCAGAAGCGGAATTACAATCTTTCTTTTTATTCTTTTCTTACCTCTGAGCGGCAATAAAAAGGGCAAAGCGAAAGTGAAGCTCCAGCGCAGCAATAATTAGTTGGAGCAAAGAGAGAGCGAGCGAGAGAAAGACAGAGCTCAAATACCCTCCCCGCACGCACGGTATTTTCTTTTCCATTTGTGTACTATTTTAATATTCCCGTACCCCTTTTTCCCCCGCCCTGATTTCTTTTCTTTTTTTTCTTTTCTGCCTGGCCTTGCGCAATCACTAGCCGTTTTTCTTTTTGTCATGTTATGTTTTGCTACAAAATATCGATTTGTCCGATTATTCTATCGAAAAGGAATCTCCTTTTGTTCCAAACATTAAAAAAAATCAAATTCTACCACTGGGTAGGTAACCTATATAGATTGGATGTCATAGCCTTGCATGCGGCGCTAGTCAGTTGAGATTTCAAGATCTTTCGGAGCTTCGCATTAATTTGATTGATGGAATTGTGCTGGAGCTAAGCTAGGGAGGTGTAAATAAATACGAATCAGATAGGCGCAAATATCTCGAGTAAAAAGAAACGTCGACCTCTTCTTCATGGCACACGTTTTTTTTTTGAAATCGAGGGATAGGTAGTTCTACTGGGGTAGGGTATATAGAGCTAGATAGACATCCTTTTAAAATCTTAGAGATCTATACATGCACAAAGTTTAGTAATGTATATATTAACTGTCTTAGGGTTGGAAAATAGTGAAGGGTTATGATAGTATCCTAACAATATTATTTTGCATTGCATATATTGCGCCCTTAGATCGATGAAAAAAATAATAGATCATACTAAGCCCCTTCCCCCATCTTACACATAAAACAGGTCATTGAAATCAAAAACACAGCAAAAAGACATTTCCCAATATAAGCACACATAATGAGTAAACCAAGCAACAAGAGCCCTCTTGAAAACCACCCCCCCAAACACATACACAAAACCAGTAAGAGACACACTCACGAATCAGCAGTTTCTTCGATCTCCGCGGCCTCCTCACTCTCAACTCTAGCAGCCTTCTTCACCTTAAGCGGTGTCCCATTAGCGCTAGCTGGCTCATCTGCCTTCTTAGACGATGCTGCTGCAGGTGCTGCGGCGCCGTTCTTGCCATTCTGAGCTGGTGTTGATTCTTCCTTTTCCACTTCCAATTCTTCTTCTTCGCCTTCTGCTTCCGCTTCTCCGTTTTCAGCGGCGCCTTCTTCTTCCTCTCCTTCAAGTTCGACTTCTTCCTCCTCATCTGCGGGGCCTGCGGCTCGTGTTTTACGCTTCTTGGGCGCGGGAGCTATTTCGTCACGAATAGGGGAGAGAAAAGTTAGTTGAGAAACAACCAAACAGATAAAAAGGCAAAAAAAATTGTTATTTCTTCCCCCATCAAGGGAGGAGTCGAAAAATGAACCGGGGGGTTTCAAAACGCAAGAGAAAAGCGGCAGGGGTAGATGGGGAGAGACATACGCTCTACTACTTCTTCCTCTTCATTTTCCGAGACTTCAGATCCCTCTTCTCCTTCTTCGGATAATCCCTCTTCGAAATCGGATTCCTCATATCTAGATAGTAGGGATTGAGATTGTTAGTTATGTCGTCTCTTTAAGTGAGACCGGTAAGCGGATGATTTTACCCCCAGCGCATCCGGGCGCATTCATCCTTCCAACAGGGCCATTTTTCATCCCAAAATCATCAAAGTAGAACAAAGACAGTGGATGAGAAGAAGCTGATAATGATGGCAATAGGCTAGCTGATAGAAAACGGATACAAAAACAACAAGGTGCGTTGCAATTGAACATGATAAAAAAATGAAGTCGACGGACATTGATGATGACGTTAAGATCAAGAGTACGACTATGAGAAGGACTCACTCTTCTTCTTCTTCGCTCTCATCGCTGGGAAGAGCTTGCAATACTTCCTCCTCTTCAGCTTCCTGCTTTCTCTTGCGGGTTGACATTGTGTTGGGGTTTCAGGCTGTATAGATGCGAGGTGTGTGTGGTGAGATGGAGGGGTTAAGTTGAATGGATCAGATTAATAATGTAGAGATGAAATAGAGAATAAATTTGTCTATATATTATATAAATCGAAGCTTGGAGAGGGGGCGGTTTTAAGAAGAGACAGAGATCAATGGGCGATGGAGAGAAGAAGAGAAGAGGGAGGGAGGGGATGGGAAGGTCAGTGATAAAGCAGGGGGTGTTTGGTGGGTACACGCAAAGGTCAGAGCTGGGAAAGGGGGCTTGGGGCTGGAAAGGACGCGACAAGAGGGAGGGAGGAGGAAGCAGAGACAAGAGCATGGGGATACCAGACTCAAACAGGAAAAAAAAGAAAAGACAACCCGTAATAGCCTCAGTTGGTTAGTAACGATTACTTTGGTTACGGGTAATATTCAACGCACAAAAGCAAGGCAGGGGTTTGTCTGAACCAGAAACGTGCTCGAGGTAGAGGTACCTTGCAGCAGAGACTGATAATGTGATGGGGAGCGAGAGGGCTGGCTTTCTGGGGTATACTCTAGCTCCAAAGTTAAATCCTTGGGTAGCTCTGGGTCTGTGGGGACCCAGTCTGGTTGCTATTGGTATTGATACACATGGTAACAGACTGATTACAGCTATTCAAGGATCCTTTGAGGTGTTATTGCATATATTTTTCACAAAGCCAGAAGTGCCAATTACAGAATACACTATTTAAATTTACCATACATACCTCGGTATCGGATACTTTGCAAATTATCCGCCAGCCTCCATGCATGATGCAGCTCGACGAAAGCTCTCCCCAGTTTTCCTTCTCGCCTGTGTTGGTACCTGTACCCGTGAACATACCTCCAACACCCTAAAGATAATACATACGTTCACTAATCACTCCGTGATTAAAAGGGTATATACCCTATCCTTCCGCCCACTATAAATCTATTTTCAAAACAAACATCAGCATCAATGCTCACTGCCCGCCAAAGGCTCGAGGTCGCTTTTACAACATATAATGTGGCTAATTGATCAGCAGTAGTATAAGTGGATCCACATGCTGCAAGAAATGATGGTCTGTTGCATGATTGCATGATTTGCATCGTTGACCTGCACGAAATTATGGGGAGCTACAACAGACCTTACTAACCACTAGCAATATCATATATGAAGTATAAATCTTGGAAGCAGGAGATGATCAGATCGCATGCGTCTATTAGAGGAATTAAGCAGCTGATGGACTATGAAGTAGCGAATGTTTTTTTTAGGATATATGCCCCAGCTTGCTGCAACGAATAAATATCATCGCAGAGTCGGATGTCTGCCCGCACAACCTATTGCCCATCCCATAGCAGGTGTTGCAACCAGTATGCTCTAGATTAAGTTAGGAGTAGCTTATTCGGGAGTATGAGCAGTCGAACTCGACACCTGGGGAATTGTAATAACCTCCTCCTCCTCCTCCTCCTTCTTGCTCAAAATTGGCCCCTGGAAAGATGAAATGAGATTTCTGAGTGGGGGAAAATGTGGTCTGTATGGACGTACCTGGGTGGTTATGTTATATTGACAACATCTTTCTTATGAAACCTGGGGAATGATTGAGTGGGTAATAATACGAAGAAGGCATGTTTATGGAGCTTAGGCTGGAAGTTGAGACATGAGGCATATTATTGAGATGAGAAGCTGTCATCTTTTTGCTAAAGAGTATTCTGCTCTGATGGGGTTTGTTGTGCTATATATGCCTTTGCCTGAAGAGATATTTAATATTGAAAACTAACAAAGTCAGGGTATTTCATTGCGGGTTTACTAGGTCATTCCAGTCGACCTGTGATCATAGCAGCGTCAAATATTCATAAAATCATTCCACCCTCTCCCATCATTGACATTTAAAGCAAATATCTGAACCCTTTCCCTCTGACATCTTTCCTCCCCTCTCCCTGCTCTATCTCAGGTTCAAGCTCCGCCTTCTCCAACTTCCTATTTTCTCTTGCATGGACGAGGCGAAGCACGACCGTAATTCCCGCCACAAGAACGCATAAGCCAGCATTTGCGCTTCCGCCAGCAATGTACTGGGGCGCCGCACTTGCGGGGAACATATAACTCCCGTATATCGAGGCGATGTTTGCCGTCAGACTACACATTGCAATTGTCGCAGAACGCTTCACCATCGGCCGGGGGAAACTGGTAGCTATCCACGAAAAGCCTATCTGGACAGCTGGCATCGCGCCAAGTGGCATGAGGAACATACCAAAGAAGCGCACCGCGGATTTCGTGGAGATTACCACAATGAGGTTGCCCACGAGGGAGATGAGCAGCAGGCATATGATGTGGATCGACCTATCGCCCGTTCGACCAGCAGAGTATGTTGAAATAAGGCAGACTAGGAAAACTAGAAACCAGATGGGAGCAGTGAGGAGGAGAGTGTGGATCGTGCTATACCCAAGGGTTTGGACGATGGAGGGGAAGAAATAGACGAATGTCATAGAAAGCAACAGTGCATGGTTAAAGAGCATGAAGATGTAGACTCTCCAGTCTACAAGTGCCATCCTCAGTCCTTCTAAAAGTGTCGTGGAGTTGGGGTCGTCAGCTTCTTTGGCTTCAGCCGTAAGGCGCCATTCCGCATATGCTCGTTCCTCATCGCTCAACCAGTTGGCGTAACTTGGGAAATTGGGGAGCAGGAACCTATTATATCTGTCAATATTGATGCACTGATGGCAGATGACTTTTGGAAAAGAAATGAAGGGCGTACATGGAAATTATTGCTAATCCAACAGTAATTGATCCCTCAATGATAAAAAGCCATCTCCAACCAGCAATGCCATGAGCACCCTCCAGATTCCCGAGGACTGCTGCTCCCAGCAAGCCGCCAACCATATTTGCCAACAGGATCCCAGCAAAGAACCAGGAAAGTCGCAGAGTGATCTATATGTCTCTTGTATTAGTGCTGGATTTATTCCTAGGCAAGCTGCGCCACTCACCTCGTCTGTAGTGTACCAACTCGATCTGCAGAGATACCATCAGCTATTTCAACTATGCTTCCCACTAAAAGAAACAAGCATGGATCACATCTTCTCACATCAGCATCGTTACACCTGGGTAGAACGGCGCTTCTACGAAGCCAAGGAAGATTCTCGTTGCCAACAGCCCCTTGAAGGAATAAGCGGCAGCTTGCACAGTCGACACGATGCCCCATAGTAGCATTGAAATCCCTAAGTATAGAGAGGGTCTGACTCGCGTGAGAATCAGATTGGAAGGTAGTTGCATTACTACGTAGGCCTATTTATATACATTAGAAACGACCACAACGGGTGTCTAGGTAATGGATCATGGTGACATACCACGAAAAAGATGCTAGTGGCGAGATTGAAGTCGGTACCAGTCATCTTCAAATCCTTTTCCAGAGTTCCGAGGCGAGCCTGCGCAAGATTGGTCCTGTCAAGGAAATTAAGCGTATACATGAGAATCACAACCGGCAGGAGTCGAAGGTCCAACCGACGAACGAGCTTCCGTTTATAGGATGCATGCCATTTGCTGTCTCTCGTAGGGAATATCGAGCTGTATTCGATCTTCTCGTCTATTGCTATTGTTGCTGTTGTTGTTCTGGTCTGTTCCCCTTCACTGACTTCGACGATATCGTCTTCCTGGCAGCCATGCTGTCCAGTTTTCTCCTGCTTTTCGTTATCACTCAGTACCATCATTTCGACGATAGAAGTCTAAGGCAGCTGTGCGGATAGTGGGGATGCACCGCAACCCTACCGAGAAGGCACGTATATGCGATCCGGGGGAACAGTCCATTATAAGGAGGGGAAACTTAGGGCCAGAAGGAGAAGACAGAGCAGCTGGTGATACACGCATAGCACTTTGAAAATCCCAGCCTATATTGACGTTGCAATCGCTTCTGTGATGCAAAAAAAAAGAAAAGAAAAGAAGAAAAAACGGTTGTGCAGCTACCAATCTTCAGCTATTGTTAATATCCAGAGGTTGGTGTAGTATTTCTGTCAATTACACAAGCTTTAAGCAGGAGCGGAACTCAGAGACCGTGTCGTACAGGAGGACGGTTACCAGATCTTCTGAAAATGGTTCCTTTCCGGAAGTTGTATAGGCAGAGTATAGCCCATCGGTTCAAAGGAATTCTTGAGAACTGCTTGCTGAACAGAGCGTATGAATATGCATAATGAAGATCAGACAGATGCGCAATATGCATGAACTGAGAACTGTGCGACAGTTCCATTACCTGCATATAGCTCTTCGAGTGCCAACTTCCTCACTCCTTCAAAATAATCCACAATCCAATACCCGCATAATTATGTCGTGTTGCGTGATGATATTTGGTAGGATAGCCGTGTGGTGTGTCGTGTCTTTTGTTGTCGGGGTTGCATATCAAACGACAAATAGGGAAGTTTCAAGGGCCGCTCTCTATGATTGGGTTTGTGAGTCCATTCATTGTTGGGAAAAGAAAGGAGAAAAAGAAAAAGACGAAAAAAGAAAAGGAGTCCCCCAGGTAAAATAATTAAAAGGGAATCACTTAGGCCACGAGCTAGTCAGTTCTATGGCACGTTGATGAATAGCGTCTGCCGCACGTCACTCTTCTCAAAAGATCACATTCAAAGAACGTATTTTATTCCAATGAATGTTGATTCGATCTTATCTAGAAGCTAGAACACATGCGGGAAGGAAATGTGTTCTCCCTTCGATCATCCGGCAAAAGCTCAAGACAAAGGGCATATGCTTGTGCCTCATTTCATGTACGGTGACACCAAGGCTGAAGGAGATTTAATGTATTGTGTGTTCAACATGAAATGACTAGCCGCACCGCAACCTTAGAGCAGGACAGATATCACCAACCTCTTGTGCCTCATAGCCAATCAATATTCCTTGCCGTTTATTTCGGGGTTGGTTTGGCTATAAAGACGCAATTTTTGGTTGCTTCCTAGTGGAATGGATACTATGTAAGCTGCAAGAGACAAAATGCTATTGCGCTTATATAGTCGATTGCCTGTGGTGGATCGACAGCACACAATGGAGCGAGGAGCCTTCCCGCCCCACGGAGGCGGTATGAACAAAGGCTTTTATGTGTGGAACACAAAGCCCCCAGATGGCTTGTAGGCTGCATGCGGCCTGTAGAAACTCACCGAGGTTCTGCTGTGTTAAAGTCCATTTCCGTGGCTGAGGTCTGAAGAACGTCCTTCCTGCTAGTGAAATAGGGATGCATCAATGCAAAAGCTCAGTCAAAACCAGGCTCTAATCAGCATTTGCCTGCCATAAAACGTTTCAGCCATATCGCTGGATGGCCCGGAGGGTGTGCTTTTGCAGCATTCGAGGAAGGAGACCCGATGGAAATATCACGTGAGACTGGATTTTCATTATAACTATGTGACTTACTTAGGCTTAGCGCTCCCGTGACTTCGTGTCATTTTCGTGGTGGTTCTTTGTAGCATCCGCGTTCAATGTTGGAGGAGAAATCAGACATGAGAGATCCCATCCAGCAGCAACGACAAGGCATCAAAGGATACTAATACTTATGAATCTTGGACCCTCAACTTCCATTAACACGGAGTCTGACTGTGACTAAGAAGATATGACAGTTCAGTGCTTCAAACATGGCTGATGCTACTTGTGCGAATCCACTGCTTCTTGGATGGGTGAAAGAATGGTTGGACCAGGCTCGAGAGCGAAGTTCGAAAGGGGCTAACGTGTGAGTATTTTTTTCTCTGAGGCGTATCTTCGTATTTTGGAAATATAGATGCTCATGTAGATCTAGATACAAAAAAGCGTATGATTCCATGAAGGCCTGTCCTTTGACATTCAACCACCCTTCTGAAGCCCAGCAACTTCATGGCTTTGGGCCTAAGCTATGCGATCGCCTAACCACAAAACTGAAAGACTATTGCGCGGAAAATGGACTTCCCATGCCTGAGCCGCCTCATAAAGGTATGTACTCCTTTAATTGCGTGACCGCCAGTTCATGCGTGCTAATTATCTTCTAGCGACGAAACGGAGAGGAACAAACAATGGAGAGGACCCGACTGAGAGCCAACCTGCAAAAAAAGCCAGGAAAACCAAACAATATGTCCCGGCCCTGCGTTCGGGGCCGTATGGATTACTCCTGGGGCTTGCAAGCTTAGACGAAGACGCGCCGATAGGACTCACAAAGTCGGAGTTGATTGAACTTGCACAGCCGCATTGTGACTCTTCCTATACCGCGCCAATTGATACGAGCAAATTCTACACTGCTTGGAACTCGATGAAAACGTTGGTCCAAAAGGAATTTGTCTACGAACACGGCAGGCCCCAGAGAAGGTACCTCTTAACGGAAGAAGGATGGGAAATTGCAAAAGGAATAAAAAAGACTGCTTCGCTGGGAGAATCAAATGTAGGACAGGATAGCAGTGATAAGGTAGGTCGTTTCTCTTCTGTCTTTTGTCTATGTAGTTATCTGGTCTAATCCGTTTTAGCCCCTGGCTCAAGAGCGTACGGCTCCTACAAGACGGCCATTATCGCCAGGACGATCTTCAGCACCACCACCAAGTGGTATATCACAGCCGCGTAGCCGTGACTTAAGCTCACGTCACAGGCTTGCAGACTTCGATGACCCCGACTTCCTCACTATTGATTCTAGTCCGCCTGCTCCAGTACGTCCTTCAAGGGACAACGATGCATCTTTCTTTCCAGAACCACGATCACAAAATGACCATACATCACTGGCAGCATTACCATTTACACCCATCACTCTACCACCTAACAGTTTTACCGTTGAGCTGGTTCTTGACAATCGTGAGGTCCGGGCCGTCAGAGACAGAGATTACATTGCCAACGAACTCTCCAAAAAAGGTATAACACCAATCATCCGCTCCCTTGAACTCGGGGATGCACTCTGGGTTGCAAAGTGCAAAGACTCAACATTCCTTGCTCGCAATGGTGAGGAAGGAGACGAGGTCATGCTTGACTGGATCCTAGAGCGGAAGCGGCTGGATGATCTCGTGGGCAGTATTAAGGATGGCAGATTCCACGAGCAAAAGTTTCGATTGAGACGCTCAGGGATTCAAAACGTTATCTACTTGATTGAAGAATTCTCTGTTACAGACTCGGTGACGGCGTCTGGAATGCGCTATCAAGACGCTGTTGCATCAGCCATCGCATCTACTCAAGTGGTAAATGGCTACTTTGTCAAAAAGACCACCAATCTCGACGACACGATAAGATACCTCGTGAGAATGACCTCATTGCTTCAATCCATGTACACTCCCAACCAGACGACAACGACGACCACCACCACCGCCACCAGCAGCAGTAATACACCTCACCCTCGCCTCTCCCTAATCCCAAGCCGACACATAACCTCCCTGCAAGCCTACCTTCAACTCCTCACCCAGCTCCGCGCCAACAGCAACCCCTCCACAACAATCTACACCACAACCTTCGCCACCTTCTCCACCCTATCTTCCAAATCAGACATGCTCTCCTTACGCGACGTGTTTCTTAAAATGCTCATGTGCACGCGCGGCGTGACAGGCGATAAGGCGCTTGAGATTCAGCGTCGATGGCCCACGCCTAGAGAGTTTGTCGAGGCGTTTGAGCAGTTCGAGCGCGGCGGTAGCGGCGGCGCTGGAAGTAGTAATGCCGCACTGGATGATATGGTGTTTTCGCAGTTGGGTGGCCTGGTGGGGAGGAAGAAAGTGGGTAAGGTGTTGAGTAAGAATATTGCGGAGGTTTGGGGACAGGAAGGGGATGGGTAGACACGGGCTACCCATTTTCATTTTGGAGAATATTCTATACTCCCCCCCACCCTCCTTCCGTTTCGCGTCGTATCTTGTATGCTCCTTCCAGCGATTCTGTTAGCGATCATAATCTACTTTCCCCGTAGAAGCTAGCTAAATGATATGATACCCTATTCAAATTTAAGCATGATATTAAACTTCAGTTGTGTGCGTTGCCTCAAATTCAAGAAAATATTACTGGGTTGTTATATATCGCAACGTTGATAATAACCCCTAAAACACACAACACAAGCATTATCGTCACTCTAGTGCTTTTAGAAATTATAAATCCTCGAAATAAAAAAGAAACCCAAAAGGAGTCCCGGAAAACAATTATAATATTAATAGACATAAATGGCGGGGGTATACCGAAATTGTCGCCATGGTAGATGAATAGAAAAAGAGTAAAGAAAAAAGGAACACTATTTACAGCCATAACATGAAAAAAAAAAGATACCCAAAGTCCCGAAGCTATGACCCGCACGCACTATCCCAAAAACCTTACATATCCCTTCTTCCCTGCTCTCAGAAAAAAAAACCCTTTGGAGAAGGAAAAAAAACCTAAGCAGAAGCACCACGACGCTTCACCACCCATCCAAACATCCTCCTAAAGCCCTTTCGAATCTCAATCCTCAGCGCCAAACTGCTCATAACAACCGAAACACTACTCAACGCCATCGCCAAACTAGCCCACACAGGGTCCAACCGCCAATGCGTCTCAACCATCATGCCACTCTCACCATGTAGTTTCTCTCCTGTCGAGATTGGGAAAAACACACCCGCAGCCACGGGGATGAGCGCACAATTGTACACGGCTGCCCAGGCGAAATTCCATTTCACGCGGCGGAACACGCGGCGGCTCAGTGTGCAAAGTTCGAGGATCGTGCGTAGATCGGACTTGAGGAGGATGAAGCCCGCAGAGCTGACTGCGACGTCGGAGCCACAGGCCATGGCGATGCTGACGTCGGCGGCTGTGAGGGCGGGGGAGTCATTGGTGCCGTCGCCGACGAAGCCGACAATAGTGCGCTTGCTGCTGTCAGACTTGCTGTTGCTGATGTTGGGTTGGTTGGCTGGGTCTTTGTTTTGGATTTTCTTGATGAAGTCGGCTTTTTGGGTAGGGAGGACATTGGCCATGACATGGCTTGCGGGGATGCCGAGGGTGGCTGCAACAGCGTGGGCGGTGATTCTATTATCGCCTGTGCACATGTAGACATCAATCTGATTGGCGCGTAGCTCGCGAACGACGTCTGCCGCTTCCGCTCGTACTGGGTCGGACGTCGCAAGCACCATGGCTGGAGTCCAACGCGAGGAGTCATCAGATATCTTGCGGATAGAGAGGACGGCGGTGGATCGGCCTGAAGACTGGTACTTTGACAAAAGGTTCGAAAGGTAGGAAGTGTTCATCTTCGTGTCAATGAGGGATTCAAGCAAGCGTTGATTTCCGATCGCTGCTTCGTATTCGACTTGAGTGGATGCATTCTTCTCGCCGGGAATGGATAAGGTGAATTTCCCCTTCATTCCTTGGCCAGGAATCTCAGTCACAGATGATTCCGTGACGGAAGACGATGTCTTGCCGGCACAGAAATCGACAATTGCTCGAGCGATGGGGTGAGTGCTGCTTTCTTCAAGGACACGCGCAAGCGACCAGGCGACTTCTTGCTCTTCCTCATCCGTTATAAGGATTTCATGGTCAGAAACCTTCAAAGTACCTCCTTCAGTCAAAGTCCCAGTTTTGTCGAAAACGATAGCTTCAAGACGGCTGGCCTCTTGAAAAGCCTCACCGCCACCACGGACAAGAATTCCTCGCTTCGCAGCAAGCCCGCCTCCGACGAAAAGAGCTGTAGGAGCAGCCAACGCGAGACCACAAGGACATGCGACGACGAAAACTGCAATAGCGAATTGAAGGGACCAAAAGGCCCAGCCGCCCTGTGCCGAATCGAGATAACTGTCGGGCAGAGTACCGGAGAGGCCCAAGCTCAACCAAAGGACGAAAGTAACAATGGCGATGAGAGTGATCGCAGGCACGAAGTAACCAGTCATCACGTCTGCCACTCTCTCCATAGGAGCTCGCTTTGTTTGGCCTTCTCGAACCACTGCGACGATTTGGTCGAGCATTGACGTACTGCCTATATCAGTTACTTGGATGTATACAGGCTGCCCGACGTTTACTGAACCCGCGTAGACCTTGTCTCCAGCCGCTTTCGACACTGGCATCGATTCGCCAGTCAATGAGCTTTCGTCAAACTTGTGCGATCCCGGTTTGCTAATAACGCCATCTGCAGGAGGTGATGCACCGTGAGGAATACTAACCATATCGCCAACTTCAAGGAGATCAATGCTGATGCGTTGTAGGTTGCTGCCAGTTGGGTTCGCGTCTGTCGTAGGAGAGTCGACCACCAAGAGCGCTTCGGAGGGTCGGAGTTTACCCAGCATAGCAACGGCCTCGCCGGTCTTTTCCTTGCTGTAAGCTTCGAGTGCCCTACCTGCCAGTATAAACATAGTAAGGAAAGTAACAGTGTCGAAATATGTAGTCGTATGGGCGTCACGTCCCTTTGATAGCGCGCCGACTATCAGTTGAGCCACAGACGCAATATAAGCAACTGAAGTACCAGCTGAAATAAGTAAATTCATGCTTCCAAAACGGTAAAATCTCCTCAAAATGGGAACTCGGCTGCCACGCCTCCAGAGAGCGCGAATCTCCTTGAATGCGCGCACGTGGAAGACATCTGTACCGAAAACCATCACTGGGGTGGTGACGATAAACAGGGCCCATTCTATACGAGACACGGTGCCAGCCCACATCGGCTCCTCCAGATAAATTCTTCCCTTATTGGTCTTGGGGACCAACGACATGAACACTATCCCTATAATGAACGTCGGGATCGCAACGATGAAAGTAAACAATAGTCGAAGCAAGAGCCGCCGTCGTTCATGGATCTGCATGGCCCGTGAGCGATCCTCAATTGTCGGTGGATGGTAAATGCTTGCTTTGAATGCTTGGTTCGAAGACTCGATGGCTGAAAGGAGGTTTCGAACGGTCATGTGTGGAGGATCGGGTTTATATGTCACCGTGACTAGAGGTTCCTTTAGGGTGAGCTTCTCATCTATAGTAATCTCCGCATTTTCAATCCCTGATAGAGCCTTCAACACGTTTGGTGGACAATGGTGGCAAAACATCCCGTCAACCCTGATGATGATTGTGCGTGTAGATGGACTGGTATTTCCCTGTTCAGTGCTGTCCAAGGGAACACAACTCAATACCGTAAAGTCGAAGCCAAGGTCTTCCACCTTCGTAACAATTTCATCCAACCTCTCCTTATCTTCAAACTCAATCCGCCCACTATTCCCAAGCAGATCAATAGAGACGTCTCTGACGAACGGAAGTTCCTTAACTCCGCGTGTGACGGCGCCCACGCAAGAGCCGCACGTCATCCCAGCAATGCTCGCGTTGGCGACATATACATTTCGAGTTTGCGGCCGCAAGACGGCCTCATCAATAACACCTTCAAAACCTAGGTCCTCGATCCGCTCAACAATTTTCTCAGCATTTTTCCTTGGTCCGTAAAATCTCAGCGACGCACTATGCGTCAGCAAGTTCACATTGACAGAGGTGACGAAATCCAGTTCCGTCAGGCCATTCGTCAACGTATTGACGCATGAAGCGCAGGACATTCCTAATATCCCAACACGGGCATCATATTCCTCGACATTTGGTGATGATTCCAATTTTGATTCTTCATCAAGGAGAGACCCGAATACCGTTTTTGAGCTGCTCCCTGAGCTGAATACCGGGGATTTGGTTGTTGGTTCGGCTTTCTCTGACACAAGATCGCGTTTCGTGGCTAGGGATAGGGATTTCTTTTCGTCGACAACGTGGGTTCTAGCATCAGGAGATTCAGATGGCTGAGATTTTGCAACTGCCAGGGCCTTTTCCTTCTCTTCCTTTTGACAAGCGCTGCAGTTCTGGATATGAGCAGACTTCCTACTCTGGGCTCCTTTTGTGCGATGTGATTCAGGCGCCGGCGACGACGAAGGCCACCAGAGCCCAGCATCCAGCCATGGACTGCTAGGTGATGAAAGGTCGACATCACTGATTGTGGTACCTGATTCATCACACGTACTCGCATGATGGACTTCAAAGGCAGCATCGACTAGAGCCTTGACAAGCTGCTGTGGGGAGATCTGAGAGTCATGGCGAATCCGTACTTCATGGGCCAAGAGAGAAATATCGACATTTAGAACATATGGCGAAAAGAAAAGGACCTCTTTAGCATATACCACGCAAGAATTGCAGTGGATATTGTTAACAAGGAGGGTAGTTGTGTGATAAGAGGAGAGCTTCGGAGCTGGAGAGGTAGCTCTGGATGGCTGCCGCACACTAGAGTCCTTCTCCGCCATTATGCTATAGAGAGAACCTATAGAGGACGCCTGGATGGATTGTAACGACCACAATGAAATAGACCGAATATGTATATTTAATAGGCTTGGGAGGCAAATAGGAGGGGGAAAGTGCTGCTGGCAAGTTTGCAAAGGAAATTTAGGGCAATTGATAGCTGAATTAAAGGAATGGGACTAGGGCATCTGAAAATCCCAGATACCCTGGGTTTATATGTATTTCAAATGAATCATATCTGGTGGCGGAAATGCGGGTTTTTTGCGTAGCAACAAGTCGATTGTATGAGTTATACGCACAAATAGCGCATCACTGATTGGAATGGTGTGAACCCGCACACCAGATGACAGAATGTGGCAGAAGGAACGCGAAGGGCCTGAAATGCCAGTGGAGGGACGGCCCGACATTATGAGAGCAGGAAGAAGCCACCTCGAGATTGGAGGAGACTTGCAATCAATCTATATCTCGCATTCCGTTATATTGAAAATCTGGGGATAACTCTCGTGTTTTCCTTGGTTGGGCGCCAAGACCAGTGTACAGTACGCGACACACAAGTACCATTTTGGTGGTGTTGTCCGCCAACCGGTACCTGTTCCATGTGTACTCGGCCCGGACTGGCGTTGCCACCTCACCAAGAACAAGAAATAGATTAAAAACGGGCAGATGATGTTGACGGCTGCAACCACAACAATATGTACCGATCATCAACTAGCCCTCCCGATATGGCACGGATAGTTTCAAATATTCAGCCACTAGACTGCTCAATTCGCCAGTTCTGCCATCTGTCAGAATGGCACACGGTTTTCATCTCAGCATGGCTTCACATGGCTTGCCGTTCCTCATCTCCGGGACATTAAACCTTCCCCACTTGTCTCTGGGACTGACGATAAGTGGTTGAATGAACTGCGAGCGAGCCTTCAGGCTGTTGCAACAATGCAGAAATGTCTGTGCTCGGGCCGCATCGGCGACATGTCAAACATCTCGAAGTTAGGCTCACGAGTCATGCGATTTGGACCAGAAGATTCAGGAATATTGATCCAGCCTAGGATGGAGGCCAATGTGCTTATTAGTGTCTTCTCTCTTATGCTTGGCAAATCCTGCTGTAAAACATCTTCTGGGACTCGGACCGGATGGCCTCAGTAATAGTCTTGCGGCTGGTAGAGATGTGCCCTCCCCGCTCCGATGGAAACCGTCCGCCCAATACTCCCATCTGGAATGACCATCTTCCCAAAGAAGGACAGGCTCGCGGCTCACCTTGCTAAGCACTCATGGTCGACTGCACCGTAACCTCTGGCTTCCAAGAAAGACTGGCTGCTCATTTTACTGAGACGCTGTTTTTGCATGTTTCAAGCCAAGGTAGCAACATCATGCCGCAATCCATCCCCTAGTTTCAATACCTTCCGACTTTGTTGTTTACATGGCTTTTAGTGATTCTCAGCCTCGCTTTTCATCGGATGCAGGGTTCACACGGAGAAAACTTGGAGGCTCTGGTGATTGTTTAGTCTGTGCGCAGGTAGAGTT
The DNA here is from genome assembly GCA_002573605.1 of Polytolypa hystricis UAMH7299. Classification (NCBI taxonomy): domain Eukaryota; kingdom Fungi; phylum Ascomycota; class Eurotiomycetes; order Onygenales; genus Polytolypa; species Polytolypa hystricis. The sequence goes on along the minus strand of PDNA01000182.1, from coordinate 12,655 downwards.
TATACACTTGCTAGCAACCCATGGTAATGCAAAGCCTTCACAATCCGATTGACTGTTCGACATGCGCTGCCAATGACCTGCCCGAATGCCACGTGCTCGGACAAATAGTCAATGATCCCATATCCGTTTTCGTGGGGATGATCTAGATGAAGCTTAGGATGGTACGAGAGTGGTACTGGAGAACCTCGATAGGCAGGTGTTTGGGATGACAGCGCAGGGTTGGTCGTGTAACTTTGACGCAAGCCATTATCGACTCGCGAAAATGATATGCAACCGTCTCAGCTTGCGAAGAGAGGCTCTCGTGTAGCGAAGGGAGTATTCTAGAATGAAGATGTAGCGGAGATGGGAATGCGTGCGGTTTTGTATGTGGTGCGCGATTTATCACTAAAAGATGCGCTACATGCACACTGCCGAGACACGTTTCGAATATTCCGTTCCGATAGAAAATACACATCGAGAACAACAGTATTACCTTAACTATACTTAAAATTGTGACAAATAAGAATAAAATCCTGCTGGCTGCTCCCCCTCGGATTCGAACTCGGAATCGCGACTGTCATTTTTACGGGAAGCTAAACTTGCTGAGTCAGCGCCTAAGCGAAAACCTTTAATATGCACGTGACACCACACATCAAACCGCTGCACCACCAAAGTGGATGACGAGAGATGATGCTCCGGCGTTCCCCCCGCCGCCTGCCTCGCGCATAACACCTTTTTTTTTTTTGACAGCTTCATCGTCACCTTCTCGGAACAGGAGAATCGATAAGACTATTTTATAGTCGCTCTCCTTTAAAGGCACTGCTATACCTAGACGGTGCAAGGATAAGTACGAAGGAATCTCTTAAACTGTGAGTACTTGCCATTTTCATGGGTCTCAATCCCACTCATGAAAACTTTTGTATACTCCCAGAATCTAACTGCTGTTACCATATAGATTGAACCATAGTAGCAGGCACACACAACACATATGGCTGCCATACGGCCACCCGGTCGCTTTCCACCCGCCTCTAGGGCTGGAATGCGAGCACCAGTCGAGCGTCTAGCCAGTCTCAAAAACCCAAACCCAACACCCATCCGACGACCCCAGCCCGTGCCAGCTCCCCAACCAAAATCTACCAACTCATGTCCCAACCCAGGGTGTCCGGCCCCTAATATTGTCGAGGATGATGGCCAGCGAGTCTGTTCTGGCTGCGGTACTGTCATTAGCGAGTCGAATATCGTCTCTGAAATCACGTTTGGAGAATCATCTTCTGGAGCAGCTATTGTCCAAGGTACCTTCGTCGGCGCGGACCAGAGCCATGGACGAAGCTTTGGGCCGGGGTTTCAGCGGGGTGGCGGCATGGAGAGTAGAGAAATCACTGAACAGAATGGTACGAGGCCCTATCCCTGTGTATCATATGATGCTGGTGTTTCTAAAAGATAGCTAATGTTTGGCCCTAGGAAATCGCTACATCGCACAATTCTCGCGTGCTTTAAATGTGCCGGAAAGTGCCACCAAGGCCGCTGGACAGGTCTTTAAGCTTGCCGTAGGATTGAATTTTATCCAGGGTCGAAGAACGAAGACGGTTGCAGCTATTTGCTTATACGTCGCTTGTCGAAGGCAAGACGGAAATACAGTGATGTTGATCGATTTTGCTGATATCCTCATGGTATGTCTTTCCTTTTTACCCCTATTTATTCAATTTCTGTGTGTACTGACTGTGGCTGTAGATTAACGTGTTTAAACTTGGTCGAATCTATAAAGCTCTCCTCGATGAACTCCGCCTCGAAGGAAACATGTTCAACATGAACCCCATTGACCCTGAGAGTTTAATCTATCGATTTGCCAAACAACTCGAGTTTGGTACCTCCATGATGCAGGTCGCAAGCGAAGCTGTCCGGATCGTCCAGCGGATGAATCGCGACTGGATGGTGACAGGACGAAGACCGGCCGGTATCTGCGGTGCAGCTTTAATTCTCGCAGCTCGCATGAATAATTTCCGTCGAACTGTTCGCGAGATGGTCTACGTGGTCAAAGTCACAGAAATAACGATCCACCAGCGTCTCAATGAGTTCAAAGCTACTGAGAGCGGTGACCTGACGGTTGATCAGTTCCGCTCTGTACAGCTAGAGAATGCGCATGACCCACCGTCCTTCACTCGGGGTAAAGAACCGAAAAAGGCAGGCCGGGGCAAGAAAAGAAAAGCCCCCGAGACCGCCGCAGAGATCGAAGATGACGACGATCTAGAAGATGAAACGCCCGAACCACAAATTAAGAAGTCTAAGCGCGTCGACGCCGACGGATTCGTTATACCAGATATCCCGATTGACCCAGCACTGTTAGCAGACGTCAGCGAGGTATCCGCTGCACTTGTGAATGGTACAGAGGAAGAGAAGACTAAACGCGGTCGACCAAAGACGCCCAAGGGTTTCCAACCCCCACCACCTACAGAGTCCGAGCTGGCCTCGGAATCCGCACTAGAGAGCGAAATGACGGAACTCCTCTCATCTAGCTCCAACCTTCTTGTCACCACTACTCCTCCTACAGCTCCTACCACCAGTTCCAACGGCCCTACCTCCTCACCCCCCGTACCCGAAAAACGCGTCCCCAAACCAATACCTGAGAGCGAAGAAATCGGCGATGACGAATTCGATTCCGATCCTGAAGTTCGCTACTGTCTTCTTTCTCCCGCTGAAGTAGAAATTAAGGAACGCATCTGGGTGCACGAGAATAAAGACTATCTACGCACGCAGCAGGCCAAAGCCATTAAGCGCGCGTTGGCAGAGGAAGAGTCTCCCGGCCACGTGCCTCGTCGACCAAGAAAGCGCCGCAAGGGACGGATGGGTGACATTAGATACCTTGAGGGTGGGGAGGGCGAAGGCGAGGGAGACGGTGATGGGAAAACGAGTACGCGAGCCTCTACGCCAGCGGAAGCAACGCGGCGGATGCTTGAGCGCAGAGGGTTTAGTAAGAAAATTAATTACCGGCTTCTAGAGGAGATGTACGAAGATGGGACGGATAAAGAGGCCAAAGAAGCTGCGGCTAAGGAACGTGGTGACAGCGAGATGAGGAGCAGGAGCCGCAGCCAGAGCGTGCGCAGCCGGAGTGTCAGTGTGTTCTCAGAGCGGAGTGTGAGGCGGGAGAGAATGGTGAAGTCGAGCAGGACGCCGGCACCGATGTCAATACCTGTTTCTACTGCTGCTGCTGCAGGTGCTGGCGCGAGAGTACCGGCAAAATCTACCAAAGCCCCTCCTCCTCCCACTACGCCGGCCGCTGCTCCTGCGCCTGCTCCTCCTGAAGAGCCAACGCTTGTAGAGCATCCCGTGGACCCGAACGAGGAGATCCTGGGCTACATCCCTGAACCGGAGCCCATGGCCAAGAACGTCGATGGAGAAGATTTCGATGAGGAAGAGGAGGAGGATGAAGAAGCAGAAGACTATGAGGAGGATGATAGGCTTGACGATGCGTTTGCGGGAGAGTATTATGATGAGGGTAGTGAGGGGGGTTATGATGATGAGTATTAGCGCGGAAGTGCCTTTTTTTCCTCCTCCCTTTCTCTTTGCTGAGTATTGGAAGATAGGTCGTTTGAAGATTTGTTGGATGTTGGCTGTGGGGGGATATGACTGCTGGATATTGGATTGAAGGACATGGCCCCTTTTTTTCGATAACGGGAATACCTAGAATATATCCAATGCCAGATGTATAGTATTTTGCTATTGATAACTTGTTAAGACCGCACAAATGTCATCCGAATGAACAACTCCGTGGGTCTAAAGTGACCTTATTGTTCCCCCCTTTCTCTCTTCTCATGGTATTAATAATTGAAGCGTATATATACCTAGGTACATAACCTACCTAGGTAAAAACTGCAGCTTCTCACACACGACCCTTAATTGAAAAACAAAGATGCCATGCCACTCTCATCTGGATAATCTTAGATCGTACAAGGCTTAAGTTAAATAAAAGGTTAATGAATTTTTTTTTTTTTTGAGAAAATGAGGGTCGCGGGCCCTAGGTATCTAAACCTAAGTAAGCAGGTAGATCGTCCAGTCAGTTGCTTGGATCTAAACGCGTGCGTGTTTCCTGACGCGGTTTCCTTGCTTAAAAAAAGACTTGGAACATCCCATCAATCTACACAGTTCCTCTCTCTCTTCTTCTTGTCTGGCGACTCTTGTCGAGATAGATTTATATAGAAGTAGACGGGGCGGGGGGAGCATCATTACACAAGAACCCCTATGATTTCTCTCACCTTCTACTACAAGTGGAAGAAAAACCAGGCAAAAGAAACTTCAATATTGATCTTTGTTTTTGATTTTTTTTTCATTGCATTTTTTTCAGTATTTTGTTCACTTTCTTTTTCTCTTGTGAAAAAGATATAAAAATAATAATCTTTCCCCACAACCCTGAGGGGGAGTAAAAAAGGATAAAAATACATGTAGTGCAGTGCCAACATAGGTAAAAAAAAAAAAGAAACCAAGTAAAATCTGTGATGATAGAAGACACGAGGAAATAAATAATACCCCCGAGAACCGATGACCTGGTAGTAAAAATAAAAGATAAAAAGTGCTGATAATAATAAGAATAAAGATGAAAAGAACAAACCGTAAAAATAACCAGTGGTAAGAAAAATGAAGAAATACAAACCGTCCGACCGTCCGAGTAAGAGGTTATTCGATGGCCAGGTGCGTCGAGATATAAAGAAATGCCGTCTTGAAGTATTGTGGGTTGTGCGTGTCGCTCACATGTCGATGTCCATTCCCATATCCGTATTCCCATGGACGCTGCCGATCAAAACGCCCTTGTCCTCGACAGCGCGCTCCGGAGTCCGTTCCGCCGCCTTCAGTACTTCAGAGCCAGGTTCATAAGCGATCGGGGCGGATCTGAGGTTCTGCACACATGCGTCCCAGGTGCTGCTAACGAGCCGGGCTTCAGTGAGATCCTCGTTGAAGAGGTAAAATGCAGACTGGTCGTTGTCTAGCGAGAGAGGATGAGATTTTAGTGGGATTGACGGCAGCAGGGATTCTGTGGGTCGAGCAGTAACGAGGTAGGCGTTTAGTCCGCGATGTTTGAGGAGGATAGTGGCGCCTTGGAGGTAGCGAGAGAAATGGTTATCGATGTACCGCTCCCAACCGCGGATAGCAGAAGCCATGTCATTATCGGTGGAGGAGATGCGCTGCCAGCTGATCCCAAGCAAGAGCGTGCAGTCATCTATCCGCGGCTCTTCGGGTCCAGAAGACGAAGGAGAGGGAGTCAACGAGGATGTCGCAGTCGAGCGATGCGCATTATCGTGGGTAGAAGAGCCGAGCTTGCTCTGGATCGCTGCGAGTGTGATGTCGTCGAAATTGGAAGCGGTGGCATCAAGGCGCTGTGATTTACGGCTGGGCAAGTCTGGTCTCTCACTTGCACCAGTTGACACGGCGAGCGGCCGGGCGGACGAAGTGGCAGCTTCAGCTTTCTCTTCGAACCAAGTACCCGTTTGACTTTCAGCAGATAAAGCTATACCCGTGCGAGGATTTAAGAGCACCATTCCTTCTCCGTAGATAGGTTGTTCATCAACTCCGGCGTCGCGGGCTGGATGTGTGGGGATGCTGCCGGCGGAGGAAGTGAGGGAGTTGCTCTCGCCGTTGGCATATTCGTTGGCAAGGGAGTAGTCATCGCGCGAGCGTTTACGAGAAGGGTTCGTAAACACTGGACCTGAAGAAGAAGCCGGCGTCCAGGACGTGGAGTAGCTGGCAAAGGACATGGGCGATCCTGACCGGACACCGTCCATGGGAAATGGGGACAGAGTATTGCGAGGATGGGAAACGCTAGGGGGGATGGTCGACGCGTTTCGAGGTGAGAATTGGCCGTAGTGATGATGTGGTTGCGGGGAGAGGACTATTGCCGGGCCATCGGAGTAGTTATCGTAGAGCAATGGGCCCATGGTGACAACGCGATGGACAGCCAAGGTAAGATCTAGTAAGTTAAATGATGTTTGTGGAATTAGTTGGAAACAAAGTGAGCTATAGGAACCTATAGGTCAGGAATAAGAATAGGACAATGCAATTGAGAGACAAGAGCCGCGTGGGTGTCTGGCGGGCAGCGACGGCGAGAGGTGAGAAGTTGCGGAGAGCCAGGATGCGGGAGCTTAGTAGATGGTTGGAGGTGTGAGAGGAAGGTCCATGTAAGGAGTTGGAGGATGGATGGACTTTATAAGAAGAAAGGCCAAGGGAAAAGAAGAGTAAGGACACAAGAGGGTCCAAGTGAGGTAGGATAGAAGTGAAAGAGAAGAAGAGAGAGAGAGAGGAGGAAGTGGAAGAAGAGAAGGAAGAGACGCAGCTTAAAGATGCGAGGGAGATGTGGACGGGCTCAGATGCCACTTTACTGCTTCGGGACGTCACCTGTTGCAAAGTACTTGGTGGTTACGAGAAATTCCAAGGATTCTCCACTAATTTGGAGGTACCTCTAAAGTACTTATCAAATCAAGTTTAGCCCCGTACTTCTGGTCTTAATGCCTCGCCCCAACAAACATCGCCAAGACTCAATTGTTCTAGTCTCAATGTAGAAAGGAACCTTCCAAACTCGACTTCTTGTCTGCCAATCAGGACCCTAGAACCAACAATTGGCAACTCTGGGGCGGAAACACTAACTCCGATTTCAGTTTAGAGCCTTTGCTCATCATGCCTTGTGTTATCCGGTATCCATTCCGTTACAAAACTCCACTAAAACGGTATCAAAACGCATTCTTTCGCACCCAGCCACCCACATATTAAAAATTACCTACGGCCTCAATCACCTCGTTTCTCACTAATACTCCACCTGTACAAGCGGTCATACCTCCGCGACCCGCACTCTTCCTCGCATTAGCCCAGCCTCGAAATATGAGGAAATAATAATGCAATCTTTGGTTCGCTGGCGGCCCTTTTACCCGTTGCATGGGGACAGTCTCGCGCAATCACTTTGTTTTATGGAGGGGCAGGGATTCTTTTCTTGGCGTTGGTTTTCTCACGCGTCGGCTGGAGCTGGCTTACTCATCCGGTTTTTTTCAGCTTGCCGTGCTGGGACCGGACTAGGGCAGAGGGAGGTGAAGCCTCAGCCAAAGTTGGAGGAAGATTTGACGCGGCAGAAGAGCCATTAATAGACACAGAGAGAGCATAAGATATGTAAATGTTATTATTAAGATGCGAGTAATCCTTTTTTTCTTTTCTTTTTCAACTTCCGGTTCTATTAAATGAATTCTATCTCATTAAAAAAAGAGGCCTTGTATCATTGTCTATCTCCCCAGGGAAGGTCTAGCAGAGCGGTGATAGAAGAGCTGGCAAGGAGAAGGAAGAAAAGAAGAAGAAAAATGGGGCATAAGGAAATGAAAGAAAAGGAAAAGAAACAGTCATGAAAGTGAAAAGAGTAAGAAAGACGCCGAAAAAGAAAAGAACAAGAATAAAAAAAGACGAAAGCTTTCCCAGCTCTATGACTCCCAGAAGCAACAGTGTAAAAAGGCCAGTCAAAGTATCTACTGCTCCATCCCATGGTACTTTTCCCTCTCCCTCTTTTCCCCTTTCATCAAAGCTCGAAAAGTGCAAGTGGCAGAAATAAAAATTGTTCATCGCATCAAGCGGGCAATGATCCCATTATTGAATTTTGGCATGGGACACACTGTCCATCCACCCAGTCCTGTTAACCCCCTTGATATCAGAACTCCGTGTCATGTAATTAAAATAGCATATATCCTCCCTAAAAACTGCATATCATTCTCTTCTCGCCATCGATGCGCAACGAGAAAGTATCGCCCGTAGGTGGAGACGAATGCTCAAACCACGAACCGGAGAAACCCTTATGACCCAGCGTAATCCGGTCTATCCGTCATGAGAAGTGAAGAAGCTCATGCTTTTGAGTTAGGCAGCTTCCCCGTCAAAAGATGGTTCACAGAGCTGGGAGTTGGCAAGTTGGTGCTGTATCCCAAGAAAACAACAATGCCAACGAGGATAGCCGCAGAAACGCCAATCACAAGCAGCCGGCGTCTGATGGGGTTTGTAGCGCCGTATTCCGCCCACGACCGGTTCGCGTGTCCCGCATACTCTCTGAGTTTTTCCATGCCGAGCTTGTAGTAAATGAGACCACCTAGGGCAATAGAGTAGCCGAAAAGCTGTAGGGGTGTTACAGGGTCTTTATGAACCATTGCAGAGACGGTAACGAGGAGAATATCCTTCAAGACACCGCAGAGGGTAAGGACGAGTGATGATGTCTTGCCGATCTGTTGTTCCCCGGAAGTGTCAGAACGGAGGCACGATTAAACGGGTGTAAGAGTAGCAGGCAGCAGGGATACTTACCAAGAAGACAACCGAAACGTTGAGCAAGAATGCAACCATAGCGTTCGCAAGCAGCGTAATAAAACCTGCCCTGTAGAAGTTCTCCATTGACAAGCCCGGCACCTCAACAATCAAAGCCACAATGCCATTCATGATTGCACAGACGGGAGCAAAGTAGTAGAGCGAGACGAGCGGGTCCATCTTAAACTCTGTGGAGCTGAGCAATCGCTGAACCATGACCAGACGAATGGCCTCAAAGGTGATACCGCCAATCTGATAAATGAAGCCGGTCAAGACGAAACGGACCTCTCCAAAGGACGCGATCACGACGCCAATCACAATGAAGGAGACGTTGAAGAGGATTTTCATATTGGGCGGGGACATCCCGAGTCCCCAGGTGGTTAGGAGGACAGCAACAGGAGTAGTCGCCTGGACAAATCCCAGTCAGAAAACATGTCCAATCGATAATTTCAAGACTAAATCCTGCGGGTTGTCATACCTTGAGCATCTGGATAAACGCAACGGATAGGTAGAGATAAGCCTTGTTCCCTCCGATAAGACTTAAGCTGAAGAAGAACCCAATGGGCACAATGGCGCGCAGGTAGACCCGTCCCGTCATCTTAACCTTCTTTCGTCCATCTAGTAATGTAGTCGTCCTCGCTAGGACTTGCGTCATGAAGGTCGCGAAGGACAAATGCCATGTTGTGAGGATGATGGCTGTGAGAGTGATTAGTATATTTGTTTGAGGCACCGCGGGGAGCGCGACGGAGGGGGGATTGCAAGTTATGGACTCGAGGGACGACATACGGAATGCTGTTTATTTCTCATGGTCAGCAATTGCTCATTGAATCAGTTGTAGATAGTAATAATAGAGGGGACGAGACGTACGGAATAAGGATTTCTTCTGATCAAGTAGCTCCTTGTTGAACAGGATAACCGCAGAACTTAACGTGATCCAGCAACTGCAATTGATCCATAGACGTTAGCGATAAGTGCCTTGATTTCCCAATAGCCGCAATGTTATATCCATATAAAGTTGTTTGAGTATGCAAAAGCGCGTAGGATCTGGAGGGCTGTATGTACATCACATAAACGGCGGGATGGAATGTGGACTTGGGGGCTTCAGTCTTCGCAATCGCGGGATTGACCACTGGCAAGACAGGAGCCTGACTGTCAGCCACTTCCTTTGCCGTAGGGATCTCCTCCGAGGTCCTGGTCTTTTCGGTTTCGGTAGTCATGTTGAAGGATGACGCGAGCCGTGCTTGATCCGACAGGAACTGTTGGAAGTTGAACGGACGGGAGCGCAAGGAGCTCCTCTCGCCGAAGGTGTTGGATGCCAGCTGGACAGATTGGAATTTTTTACCCTGGGCGGGGGAATGGCAAATAATATTAGAAAGACAAGCTGGAACAAGGTCGTGCCAATGACGAGAGGAAAAGGGCGCGTTCATGAAGGGGAGTTGTTGGGTGGGGACAGGGACAGTTGGATGCTGGCCCCGTGGGTCGGGAGAGGATCGTTGATATCAAACTCTCCAACTAGCAACCTGCTACGACTCCTTGGAAGCACAACTACGGAAGAGATCCGTAAATCCTACTCCTCGTGGACTCTGAAGCTAAAAAAAAAAAAAAAAAAAAAAAAAATTCACTCTGTAGCGTCCTTCCGGCGTTTCCCTTCCAACTACGTACGAGCACCTTGACAACACACCTCAACACCAAGCAGGGTCCAGTTGCAGGCCCACATACATCCCACAGAAAACCTCAATCTTGGAGGTGGAGACGCATACATCATCTGCAGTTTGAAACCCCCCAGAGCAAAACTGGTTCAGAGGTGGATTTGCCAATTATTTGTTTGAGCAAGAATGGGATCTGAAGTTCATGTTTACGATGTATCCCGACTGGGACACTAAATAACTGCCCCGTCAACATTACAGAATATGCTAACATATATCTGATAACTCAAGCAACTCTTCCTAGAAACGGCCCCAATCCCAACAACGCTGAGCCTCAAGTTTTCTTTTCAGAAGTGCTTGCGAGGATTTTTTGGGCTTTTCTCGAGGGATTACGCAAGCTGGAATGCCAAAAATAGGCGGATCTTCCAGGCCAATCACTGGGCCACACCATGCCAACTACGGCCGCTAGTAAATCCTTACCCGACCGGGCCTCTCACCTTGCGCCGTTACACGCAACAACCCACTCCACACTGCATAGTCCAACGCCCAACGTCCACACCCTGCGATTCGGAAACTCCAACCTCAAGAGTTAGGGTGTGCGCATCCTCATATTTTCACAGCTTACACAGAATGGAGTTGAAAGTCTGTTCATCAAACTCATACTCTAGTTATGTTATCAATTAGTCTGCAGAATGGGGGAATCCCCCTTCAGAGTTGCCAATTTTCAATAATATTTTGAGCAAGATCTACATGCAACATGGAGTGCATGCTACTTGCTAACAACCGTTGCTCTCTATCTGATTGTTAACTTTCTTGCTAGGTACTGTATGCCACCGGGAAACAGTCCACCCCGTGAGTCTTTTTTTCCTTCTTTCCTTCTTTTCTTTTTTACGGCAGTTTGTTGGTAGTGGTTCGTTGCCTGGTGACACACAGTCCCTCTCAACTGTTTGCTTATGAATAGTTGATCAGTTGTTGGAGAGAATTGTCCTATCTAGATTGGCAACCCTTGGTCATTTTGGCGCCTGACCTGGCGAGCCGCTCTTTCTATTGAAATCAGCCACTGCTAACATGCTGAGATATTTATTTGCTCTTTGCTAAATGCTACAGCAGCTGTTTCATTGGTTATTCAGAAACACAGCTTATACTATCAGACAAGCACCAGTCATCACCTCAGTTAGCCAAGCATCACATTTGAAGCACAGATCAGGGGAACAAGCCTTTGAAAAAAGAACAACTGCTATCAGCAGCACTGTATCTTCCACCTTGGACTGTGCAATTGTGCAGCCTCAAACTTTCTGTTTGAAATTCAAACAATGCATACTCATGCAAACATTGAACTAAGAGCACATATTCTCCAGGGACAGCATGGACATAAGAGCTGCTGGGGAGTGCGCATGGAATGCGCATTTAGAGCAACTTCATGGAGGCATACTGCAACCTCTATTACTTGCAGGACCACTGGAGAATACTGCCTCAGCTAATGCCTTAGTAGTAATTATCCACCCTGGCAAACCTGAGGAGGTAAGCCATTTTAGACATACTACTAGATGTGATTGTAAAGCAGAAGATGGTTTCTATTAGAAGATCCTAAGACTAGACACTACTGTATACACATTGGAATAACACAAGGAAAGTACTACTACTGAGGCTGTAGTAAGCTGTAGGGTCCAGTTAGACTGTATATCTGTGGGTCAGTCCCGAAGGGATCCGATAGAGGAAGATAGTTCCCGATATAGGAAGACAGTAAGGGGTATCGGTAGATATACCGAAAGAGAAAAGGGATAGCCACACCGGCATGCCTGAATAGGCAAGCTGAGTCAGTGAAAACCACAATTGGCCAAGCAGTGCAATAGGATTCTCTACTTATACTTGAAAGTTTCACAGAATGTTGCAGAAGAACAAGTAAAAAGTACTTAATTACAAGATCAGGATCAGAATATAAGAGAGAAGAAAAAGATGCTCAACTTATACATGTACTAAGCAGCCTTGCTAAAGAAGAAAATAGGTCTACTAACTTTTCCCCTTTATTTACAATTTCTTACAGTGAGTTTGCAATCTCCCTCCTGGGTTCCTGTGCTAAGTGCTGTTCCAAGTGGAAGTGAAAGTGTCTGGACTGATAAGTACCCTAGAAGCAACTAGTCTCCAGAAGAGGATATTAGAAGTTCTTTCTTGCACTACTAATATAAATGGAAACACTATTTCTAGAATTAAGTATCATGTCAGATGTTGCTCAAGGATAGACTTGTCTTGCCAAGAAAGGACCACCATATCTGAATACCACTAGGCAAAAAAGGGAATAGCGCTGGTTTCCAGTAGCAGCTGCTATTGGAAACCAGCGCTATTCCCTTTTTTGCCTAGTGGTATTCGGACATTCTTAGCTTCCCCACAAAACAAGCCAATCCCTAGTGGCATCATGAACCAACCAATATTGCAAGCTCTGTGGCAAACTGATAGTTCCAAAGCCTTGCACCTCCAGTTCACATATGCATTCAAGGATGCAGTAACCACATATACATACACCATCCACTATGATTATAATTGGTTTTTCATCAAGACATTGGCAGTCAATCCCCTACTTGTAATCAGGCTCCAAAATCCTGCCATGGTGTCACAAAGTACCTTGTCTGATTAAGCAGGGCAGAACCTCAACTAAACCTCAGGGGTCTGTGATGCCCTTAGAGGATACACTCTGGTATACACCAAGCTTGCTTATTACCCTAAGC
>PDNA01000181.1:0-67323 GCA_002573605.1 Polytolypa hystricis UAMH7299 | reverse complement strand
AGGTTGGTAAAGGAAGCTTGGGAGGCTGTGGATGAGGGGGCTCTTCAACAATTAATTGAGGAAATGCCAGAGCGCTGTCAGGCTGTAATTAGTGCTAATGGTCAATATACTAAATATTAATATAAATCTCAATACTAGCAAATGTAGCTCTACCTACTGATTAATTGTAATTAGAAAAAAGTGCGTGGAATTCAAATTCAACCCCCCTGTCAGTGGCGTTGAACTAACAAACATTCTAGGACTGACCGTAGTAGATCTACCTTTGTGTCGAGCATTAAGCTTTCTGGTTCGAGCACTTTTCGCCCCACAAACAAAGCAGCCAAAGTCATGAGACCCCAGTTGACATCGAACTGAAGAGAAGCCATCTTTATGCCAGCAAATAGCGACTCCCTTACAGCGCCTCTGCTGGGAGATATTTGCCTCTGGATATTTGCAACTTATGGCCAAGGATTAAATAATATACACTAAAGATGGCATTTCCAACCGAAGCCGAAATTCCCCACCAGCTTCTAGGCTTGCGCGCATATGTTTGGTCTATTCAGAGCTAACTCGCCATTTCACCAGGCTATCCCCGCGCCTCGGCATCCCGCTCTGCGCTATGATAGGCACAGCTATAGCGTAAAATGATGAAGCTGTCGAGCTCATGGGCCGTCAATTGTTGCTCTGTTGACACACCGCTTAACCGAATTGTCAATGACGTTATACATCCTGCTCTGCAGTTCGCCCCTTTTTCGCCCTCCCTTTCGGCTCACGTTGTTGTCGACTATACCATAGGTATCCGGGCAGCTCGGATGATTATTCAGGGATGCTGTGGCGTGTGATATGAATCGCATTTCGCGAAGGTATAAAGGGCTTCGCCTCTACCACTCTCCCTCGCATTTCGCTTAAATGATATTTCTCAACAAGCAACATCGCATTGTGCTCTTTTACAAGCGGATTCGTTTTCTGTTCAACCACGCAGCTTAACCAATCTTCTCCCTACACCTGGATCGTAATAGTCAAACCGACAACACCGCAATCATGGGCGCGCTGAATATGGGTCTCCGTGGTCTCTTGTTTTTCTTTCGTTTTATCGTGTGGGGTAGTGCAGCCATTGTGCTGGGCATAAACTCCTACTTCATTCACAATTTCTCTACGAATCAGCACCAAAAATACATTGAGATTATCGTACGTCTCCTTCCCCACCCCCGTCGCAACCTGCGGGGAAAGTCCGAAAATCTGCAAAACTAACGGGTGTATAGTCGGCAATCTCGCTGGCTTTCTTCCTTCCAGGCTTGCTGTCGCCATTTATCCCTAGGATCGGTGCATTGGCCTTCATAATTGATATTACCTTCTCATATCTGTACGCGCTCCTTCCTTTTTCTCCCTTTACCTTGTCATTTCTAGGCTTGATAACGAGAATGGAATACTGACTGCGAAAAATAGCTGGCTGGCCGGGTTTATCTTCCTCGCGCAAGACTACAACTGGCGTGACTGCCACGCGAACACCCCACCCGGTGGACGCTGCTCGTTGAAATATGCCATGGAGGCATTCACATTCATTACTTTGTACGTATATCCCTATTTAACCCAACACTGCGCTTTTAACAACAACCTCCACCTTGGTCAGCTTAACTAGACACTAACATGACAACCCGAACAATTACAGCTTCTTCGCCCTGATGGCTGCATTGCTAGAGATCTATAATCTCTGGACCTACCATCAGCGCCGCTCCACGACCACAACCCACAACAAGGAGCTTCCTCGCACCTCAGCTGAGACCGGCGGAACCGGCACCACTGCCGGTGTCGTGTAAACCGGTTTCCCAAACTCCCCACCAATACGAAGCAAGCTTGGGGTTACGAGTTTGGCGAGCGAAGTCGAGATAAATCAGAGCATTGTATGTTGCTTTGTTGTGTGTTTTGACAATATGAACCGCAAGCGAAGTTTGGAAAATGAAACGAAATGGAAACGACCCGGAATGAAAGGAAACGAAAAGAAATAACTATGACGCGGCGACTATTAAAGTGATATCCCCAACCGAAGGTAACTCGGTATATATATGCACTTTGAAAACTTTTTTTCCCTTGTGGAACGAGTGGTGATGAGTCTAGGGGTAGTTTGGCTATGTCCCTTCTTCCTCCCTTACTACTCCATCTCACTCTTAATTCTTTCTAATCTCTATCAATACCCCACCCAAATGATTTCTTGGATTGAACCTCAAATTGAAAAAAAAAAGGATGGGATTTTTTGGTCTATTTCTCTGTTTCTTATTTCTTTTGTTTTTTGTTGAAATATATCCATGACAAAAATCAGAGATACCAAATTCGCACTCATTTCATGCACCCATTTGCTGACCTACCCCCCCACACCATTTCCCCCCCTTTTGGCTTTTATTTTGCTTTACTTAAAATTAAGTTGAGCTGTGTGGCCCTTTTTGATGCTATTCCCTATATTATGAGTGTATCTACTCAATTGCAAGATAATAATGCTTAATATCAAACTAAAAAAGACTTCTTGTTCTGATTCGGCGTTGAGATTTATTAGGGTTTCTTTCTTTTCTTCTTAAAAAGGGCGTTTATTGCTAGAATGAAAATAAGATTGAAAAAGGATTATTTGTTTTAGTTTAAAACTTTGGGAAAGGGAAAAAAGGAGTCCCCCCTCCCCAAATGGAATATTTCCGCTAAAAAGACATCAGATCAAAGAACGCTGTAAACTACTTTTGTAAAATTATCATTAGAAGGTGTATCTATTCTGTCGAGGAGACACCATGACGGGAAGAAACTGAAGTGAGGAAATAGCAAAAACCACAGCTTTTCAAAAATACTTTCATAGCACATTAACATTACATCCTCCCCCCTTCTCCACAGAGAAAACCATTATCCCCCTACCTACTCCGCCCTCGCAGAAACCCTAGCCAAAAAGCCCAGCGGCTCAACACAAAACGCGCCATTAATATCCATCTCCCCACCCACCCCTTCCTCAAACTTCAAATCCACCTTCCTAATAATTTCCACCAGCACGATCAAACAGCACTGCCAAGCAAACAAGTAACCAAAACACTGCCTTTTCCCATTGCCAAACCCTTTCTTCACAGCGGAGGGTAAACGGTCATACTTCTCACCTAGCATGCGCTCAGGTTTGAACGACTCCGGGTCCTCAAAGACCTCCGGGTCGCGATTCACAGCCGATAATATCGCAATCATCGCCTGGTTGCGCGGTATAGCATACTTGCCACCCGCGAGCATAATGGGTTCTTCCTTCTCCGCTGCGCTGGCAGAGTCCTCAGCGGGGATAGGTTCGATATTAAACCCCGGCGCGGGCGCCGAGAGACGAAACGCTTCGCGCAGAATAGCCTCGCAATAAACCAACTTTTTCAAATTCGCGGTCGTGATTCTGCTGCTACCCTCTGGTAGGACGGAATCGATTTCCTCTCTCGCCTTGCGAATTTCTTCGGGGTGTTGAATGAGATACCATAGCGCGAAGGCGAGGAGACAGGGACTCGTCGCGCTGCCGATGAAGAGATTGATAATCTCGTCAATGACTTGCTCATCGGTCAGTTTCTTGCCCGTCTGCGGATCCGCGTCGTTGAGGAGTGAGTGCAACATATCGCGCTCCGGCAGCGTTTGCACATATTTCCTCGACGAAACGATATCCGCCCCAAAGGAGCGCATGGTGCGTATGTCGCGGTCGAATTTGCGCTGGTGGAGCAGCCAGGTGAGTAGTTTCGGGCGAGCGGGGCGCTTCATGGATTCGAGGGTCGCATCGGCCATGGCGGCGATCATGGGTGGTTCGGGCCGGTCGTCGAGGAAGTTCTCGCGCTGGTGCGCGAAGCAGTAGAGTGTGGTTGCGAGGTCGAGACGCTTCAAGTCGCTGTTGACGTCGATCCGCTGGGCAGTGCTAGTTGCGCCGTCAGCACCTTCGAGGGTGGTGGTTGTCGTCCATTTGCGAATCAGATCGCCTACACAGTCTTGGATTCCGTCAACGCTGGTTTGTACCGCTACGGGGGTTACATGCGGTGCCATGATACGGTGCGCAATGCCCCAGCTCTCTTCGCCGTGGAAAGCTGTGAAGAGCGAGTCGTGCACTGCGCGCCTGATCTCGACGATAGGGCCGGTCACGCATTTGCGGAATCGACGCTCGTCGCAGATTTCCTCGAGCAGGGCGGCGCTACCGATGAAGACGATTTGGTGGCCTAGAGCGTTGATTTTGAAGATGGGTCCTGTATTTTTTGTTTATTAATGACTTGGAGAATAAACGAAGAACAGGCTGTGAGCCATGGTGTGCCCTTTGATGTTATGGAGGAGCATACCATGTTTATCAGCTAACTTCCTCAGCGATCCCCATGTATTCTTCTGATCGATGTCGAAGATATTTCCCAGCAGCGGGACTCCTCGTGGTTGAGGAATTGGAGAAGCCATTGCTTGCCCTTTTCTTTCTCTCTCAACCCTTCTTTTGCCCGCTTCGTAAGTTCGCTTCTTCCCGTTTCGTGTAGGGAGTTTGGGGCCTTTCCTTCAAGCACAGTCTTCGAGCGGCAAGTAAATCACGAACATAAACAGTCGTAAAACAAGCTATGATTAAATCACCAACAGCAGTAGCAAGAGCAGAAGCAGCTGTAAGGCTAAGAGTCAACGACCGTGTTTAATAAATAATGTTGCACGTCTGTGCTTCCCTCGCTTTTCGTCACACCCAGTCCCCCAGCCAGCCCATCTTTCAACGGTCGGGTCTCTCTAAGTAGGCCCTGGCACTGGCCCAAAAAAGAGAAGACAAGAAAAAGCAAAGAAATGACATTGTCCAAACAGCAGCAACATATCTGTAACTCAAGTCAATGATTCGTCGATTCCAAATCTCCAGATCTGCAATCACCCGCAGATCCAATAATCGATCACTTCAAAAGGCATCGGCTAAAAAGCTGCAGCAATTATTTGCTCGCGATCGCCCCAGTTTTAATCGTGGTCACCCACAGATCTAGCTGCATTGTAGGCAGAGAAGAAGAGAAAAGGGAGCTTTGCTCCGTATTATGTGCGGGAGTTCAGCCAGCCCTTGCACGCCTCAAATTTGGCGCTATTTAATCGATTTTTGATGGACGATCGGTTGGCTTTGAAATCAGTGTGCTTGCATTGAAGGGGGCCAGGTGTTGGCAGTTGCACTGCAGCTCGGTTGTGAAAATTCCCAGCTCCCCCCAGCCTCCCAGCCACATGGAATTGGGTGTATAGCTTCAGCATCATCCTCATCCTCAATCATCCTCATCCAAAGCTTTGCATATAGTACTCTGTAATGGGTTGATTAAAGCTAGTGTTTTCACTTTCCACAATCCAGTGTTATTCATTCTTGTTCAGTGCAGTGTACATCCCCCTGACACAGAAAGATGGAAGGAGAAACTAATGATGTGGCTCGCAAAAAAAGCAATCAACCCCCAAATTGACCCCTGCCAACCACCAACACTGAACTTGCATATGCATGAGATTGCATGCCCACCAGCAGAGCCCAGCAAGTAACTTACTGCTTCAGTGCTGTCAATCAGTGACATCACCTGCTATGCAATTACATCATTGGACTCAGCAAGTCCTCATGTGTAGATAATAAAATGGTCTAATACCTTAGTATATAACCCCCCATAAAATTTGTGTGAAAGATTTCATCAGGACTCAGGAACAATATAAGCAAAAGTGTTAAAAAGAATCTCCATAAACTACCTACTCTATCATATGCATATTAACTTCACTTCTCTGCTATGCCTCGCTTGAAAAAGAAAGGGAGGAAAAATGCCTACCTAAAAGCCCATACAATGCAGGAAAGGAAAATTCACATCTACCAGTCGAAAGCGAAACCATCCTCTCTCCCCATGTACAGAGTAAACAATAACGCTATTCACTATTCCGAGGAGGAAATTCAGCCACGCCGTGGGCTGCCCCTCAGCCCCAACCCAACCCAACCCAATCCAACCCCGACCGAAACAATATATACGCCCTTCCCGCTCACTCCATAATCCCCCAAACCAAACCCCACACAATCCCGCCCAGCAACAACACCGTTAATATCCCCGCCCCCGCTTTATCTGCCGTCGTAATCGACCTCTCCGGCAACTTATTATCCTTACCATCTCCACCCGCCGCAGGGTCCCCTTTACTCGTACCACCTGTCTTATTCGTGAGCGGCGGCTTCGTAAACGGTGCCAAATTCGCCTGAATAATTTCCATCGCGGCCATTTGTTCGCCGACGCCGGTGTCGCCGTCAAAGCTGCTGGTGGTCCATTTGAGGCCGCAGAGCGTGCCGTCGTCGCCACCTGTGCAGGTTTTGGCGGCTGCGGAGGCGGAGGCCGCGAGTTTGGGGACGATGAGCGGCGAGAGGAAGGGTGCGAGTTGCGTGGTCACGCCCATCCAACGCGAGAGGTAAGCTTTGAAGGAACGCTGGTCGGTCTCGCAGTTGTTTCTTTGCTCGCAGGCATACTCGAACATGATGTTGGTGTCTTTGTAGAAGAAGGTGTGGAGCCCCTCGACGATGCCTTGGACACGAGCGCGCCAGGTCTCACTGCCGGTCTGGTGTGATTGTCAGTAGGAAATAGCAAAGTGTGGGAATCAGAACGGGGAAATTTTTGGGGCCCCTACGAAGTTGTACATGGCAGCCGCGCCGTGCAGGAACACACCAGCATTATACGACCACTGTATTCTATTCCAGTCCGTGCAATTCTTCAAATCGTCCGATCCATCAAGAAATTGATACTCCTTCGTCATCAGGCCGATCCTGTCCATCCAATCCCATGTCTTGTCCGCCCAGTCCGCATACGTGCGGTTATTCGTGTATAGCGCTAGACGCGAGGCCAGGTTGAAGAAACAGCCGTTAGAAATCGTGTTCTTGTAGTCGAACCCGTTATTGAATCGGAAGATCTGCCACTTAAGCCCACCACCACAGGTCTCGGTATCCCAACGCGGGACTTGCGAGTTGAAGACCCCCTGTGCTAGCGCGAGCCATTGGGGCTGGTCCTTGGGTGGGTTGGGGAAGTTGCGCTCTGCAGCAGACATTGCAGCCATGGCCCAGAAGCCTTGGTCATCATTGCCTTCTGTCCTAGTTTGGTTGGGCGGCATGAAGTCCTCAGTGGGACTGGACTGCCAGAGGAGCGCTTGGGAGGTGATGTCGTTGTAGGAGTCGTCGCCAGTATAGAACCAGTAGTCGACTAGGGCGCCAAACATGGCGCCGGCTTCCCACCAGTAGTAGGGAGGGGGTAGGTTGCCGGGTATGTTGCCGGGTTTGTGGCCGCTGTAGTAGCTTGTCAGGCCCTTGGCGGCGGTCTTTGCGGCGCTTTTGATGGACTCTAGAGGAATTTCCATTCATTAGACTAGGACTGGGGAGGGTGATAATGATGGAGAAGGACGAATGAAGTCACCTCTATCGTTGATATCGAGCTCAATGGCATGTATGGGAAGGATATACACGCCTATCAACAAGGTAAATAATATCGATTTCCATGTTGAAGAAGGTCGTTGTGGTATGGGATTCGAGCGAGTCAGCATCGTCGACTAGCCTCCTATACTTGCGTCCAAAGGGTATATATGCGATATAAACGGAGGACCAAGCAATTGAAGCACCCCGCTCCCGTCCAGCCAGCCAGACACCTCTCAATCCCCTACCTCAATGGCCAAGACAAGAGGCTCCACCAAAGAGGTTCATCAGACGCACTACAATCGACTCTCGCGGTCGACTTGGTAATCTCCCTCGCGTTTGACTGTCTGAGCGGATTTGAATGCGATTGAGTAGGCGGGGGTAGAGGAAACAAGATGAGAGGGAAGAGGGGAGGAAGTTGGCGGAAGGACAGAAACGTGGTCGCTATGTAGGTTGCCGGAAGGTAATTTAGCGGAGCGGTGCAATGTATGTACATTACATATCATTAAGATTTGGGGAATGTCGCACAGGCAACAGTCAAACAAGAAATGGGCTGTGTGGAGGAGAGAGAGATGGGCACATGGTACTTTCGCAGGTACCCAGCTACATGCTCTCCACAGCCATAATGCGCCAGATGAGCAGGTACCTGGGAGAGAGACAGACGTGGAATAAAAATAGATTGCTGTCCCACGACCAGCAAATAGACCCGAAAATCGTGGAAGCAGGGAATATGCATTGCTTGCTTGCCTGCTTATTCGTTAGGTTTCTAGCCATTATGTCTCCGTACTCGACATGCATTACATAGCAAATCCATAGAATCCTAGTACGCGGAGACAAAGAGAAACAGGAAGCTGATCAAGGCACAGAGCGCATCTACTCTTCCAACCCCCCCCCCCCCCCCCTCACACAGCATTACATCACGATGTGGAAACCTTGTTGATGAGATATATAGTACCTAGGCCCTCCACCTAGTCCCATCTCAGCACACAACGCGTGGGCTTCGGCGTTTAGACCTGCCATCACAGGTCCAACGGCTGCGACAATGTATTAGGTGCAGCGGTACAGCGGTGCAGGTGGGGCAAGGCAAGGGAATCCTGCTCCTAATATGTGGATATACTTCGTGTGTTTCGAGGCGGAAAATGGGGGAATCGGGGGCCTTTT
Organism: Polytolypa hystricis UAMH7299; assembly: GCA_002573605.1. Taxonomy (NCBI): domain Eukaryota; kingdom Fungi; phylum Ascomycota; class Eurotiomycetes; order Onygenales; genus Polytolypa; species Polytolypa hystricis. The sequence goes on along the minus strand of PDNA01000181.1, from coordinate 58,802 downwards.
ACATGGTAAATAGCCGGAGACAAGTGGAGGAGAAAATTAAGAAAATATCTGAAACACTGGATTCACAGCAGCCACAAAACGAAAATCTCCACCTCTTCCATACTACATCCTAGTAAATAATGTCCTGAGCTCACTAACAGTGCTTTCGGGTCGAGTGCACAAGGACCTGGATTGCAGATGATGTCATATTTCAGTGCAGCTCTGGTTTCTTGTGGTATTCCAAAAAGTCAATGATGGACCTTGATTCCCCCATTACATACGCCTGGTCTGGGTTCTTTGAAGAGAATAATTTCAGTCAACTCCTTATTCCCCTTTCAAAACCCTTGATACTACTGACATTTACACCTAGTTCAACTACAGAAAGATGCAACAACCATGTGGATGATGGAGTTGTAGCTTAATGTCTGTCCTGAGTGAAGGCCATGGCATAATCTTTTGAAAAGAATAGGTGATAACCTGTTGATTGCTTATTTCTAACTCATTGACTAAGTGAACTGGTAGATAATAAATCCCTATTCTAGCCTTCTTATGTACCCTTTTATTCATTTGCGCCCTCTACCATGCCATCTTCAAGATGGCCCGTCTTCTCACTTTCCCAATCACCTCCCACCCCAGCTCGAGCGCAAGCTCAGTGAACCAATCCAGTGACCCTGGTCGGGAAAACGCAGAAGATCTTGGACGAAAAGCAAGCGAACGTCTATGGAACTATGTTCCAGTTTGTTCAACCGACAAAGTTACGCAGGTCCTAAACGTGTTTGTCAACTATCTACCGAAAGACGGCGCCCTTATCCTACTACAAGACATAGTGGATTTGACGAACGATAAGGACCTCAGGCAGCTTCATGATCACCTTGTCGACGCGATTTTGAAACCCTGTAAGAATGATGATACCTTCTGAATTCCCCAATGGATTCACCCTGACATGAGTATAGTTCGCGCGATTGGAGGAAAGACACCTGCTCCAACTCGCGCTACCCTCTCCGAAACTGAAGAAGATATCTCTTCCCTGTCGACCACGTCCATGGGTTCTTCTTCGCGAGCGGATCAGACGACGGTGCAAAACGCATGTCTGAAGAGAGATGGGTACCGATGCAAACTCACTGGCTTCTTTGATAGGAAGTCTGTAAAAGAGAACGTCAGTGTCCTAGAGGCCAAAGAGAAAGCTCAGGCTCGTGCTAGCTCTACCGAGGCTGCCCACATTATCCCCTTTGCTCTCGGAAAATTCGACGAGGATAATCTTAAAGAGGTATTTTCTTCTCCGGGATACCAATGGTGGAAGCTTGTCTAACTAGGGCCAGCTGCAGGCTGAGAACAAAGCCACCATTTGGACGTGCCTTAATCGATACTTCCCCGGTCTAGAAAAGGTTGTCTCATCGGAAACAATCAACAGCCCCTCTAATGCTATTACCCTCTACCACACTGTCCACAACCATTTTGGTGCTTTAGGTGTTACCCTCGAAGCGAGAGTACGCTTCCCTGTCTTTGCTTTTGTTCTTTTCTAGAGTAGGATAAGCAAAATCTAATAAGGCAGTCTCAACCACACGTTTATAACATTGTCCGCTACACCGATGACGATCCTGACCTCGATTCCCTTCCGAACGGACAAATTACCTTCGAATGTCATGACTCGTCGGTGCCAATGCCGAGCACGTTCCTTCTCTCCGTGCATGCGAAGATTGGAAAGATTTTACATACGAGCGGGATGGCCACGCTTCTCGACCATTTGATCGATACATCTGAATTACCCTCTCAGATAGATCCAAAGGGCTCGACAGAGATAGGATCAATGATTGCTAGGAGGTTACTATTACTGACATCTCATCAAGAAGATTGGAACGACACCAGTGAAAATGATGGAGGAAGAGAAAGACAAAAAGGGCCATGGGAAAAAGTATAAAACCAAGCAGGAAGAGTAATGATGGGTGGGAGTGGAGCTTCCAGGAGTTAGGGAAGAGATTGTGACCGTTTTGTTTTAAACAGAAGTGTGTTGTGTGGCAAAAAGCATTGCAGAAGTGCAACGTGTTTTAGAGAGTTCAAGAGCCAGGTCTCTAAGTGATCATTTTCAGCGCATAGAACTTTTCCATAGATACCCAAGAGACTGAATGCTTTCACTATCTTTATATTGCCTCAATTTTTTGTAAACTACATTTTCTTTCTCTGCTATTGTTGCAGCCGTGCCTACAGAAGAATAGCCTACTGAGAATTCTCGCCGAAACCCAAGATTTTTTACATGGCTCAAGGAGGCATATCAGAGTTGGACTTGGAGTATAAAATCGCAATTATTTGATATAGGATTACGCAGTGAAAATTTCCCAGTGGCTGAATCCTATTATTAACAACAGCAGCTAAGGATGCCAGGTGAAACAAAACAGAGCGCAAGCCATATATGTTGGTGCGTTGGGGCGAAATGTGTCCGACAACGGCAGACGAACTGTATGTGCGCGAGATACATACGTAGGAACAGAGGCGATGCAGCAAATCAGTGATTTTGCCTTCAAACCCTCATGCTAAGATGCGGAGTACGGAGTATGTCTATCAGTAGATAATAGTTTGGCCGATTAGTGCGCCAAGCAAGGCTAATTTTGACGTGAGCGGGGCCGTCGAGTGCGTTTGATTCAACGACAACATCTACATGTTGGTCCGAACCACGGCCCACCAGACTCCAGGTTCACATTACCCGATGCTTCCCAAGTCTACCCCGCCTGTTTTATCGTGCAGAGGAGATACATCTGCTACAATCTATTCTCAGCTCCTCTTCAAAGTGCATGGCTTGCCCCGTAAAAAGAAAGGCAGTTCCACTGCCAGAGAGAAAAAGAGAAGAATGTCTGATGGGTGACCACAAAAGCTCCTCTCAACAGCCAAGCTGTGGAATAGGACACTGAAGATGACCTTGTATTAACGCCAACTGCCTATCCCAACAAGCAGCGGTTCCTGAAACACGGGCTGGACGGGTTGTTCCGAAAGTATATCTAAAAGTAAATTCTGATGATTTATTTTTCATATTTTCTCCCCTGAGCTTTTAGGTTACGCAGGTTCTATACTACAGTCTTTTTTTTGGACTCCACCTTTCAACGCTTTATATTGTTATGGTTGATGTTATTTATACAATTTCCTGAATAGTATTTTGTTCATGTGATGTTTTACATAACTGCTAGCTCAAATATAAAGGGTTCATGAAGAAAAAGGGGCCAACCCCCTGAAGTATATATATATATATGTACTATCTCCTTTTTCCTTCTCACAATACTTCACCTTTACTAAACTCCTCTGCTAAAAGAAACTTCAGAAGAACTAAACAAAAACAAAAAATAAATAAAAAGAAAGGTAATTTAATAAAGAAGAATTATAATCAAGTAATTTAAATTATATTCTAAAAAGCTCTAGCACTGCAAAAAGTCTAATCCCTTCTTTTCTCTCTGATTGAAAAAAAGCTCATATAGATTTGAAGAAATTTAGTCTAAATAAGAACATACTATGAGATATCTCAGTCAGAGAGTGTATATATTCTTATGTTGTAGTGGATTGAGAAGACCGGTGGTTTGTAATTGCTGCTGCTGTTAGCACTGATACCGCATGAAGTGGTGTGTGTTAAAATGGTTTCACTGATGTGGTAGAATAAATCTGCTTTGATCCGATGCACACTGAACTGGTAGTAATAGTAGCTGGGGAGAGGACCCCGGGAATACCTTCAGGAGCAGATTGACAGCTGTGATGGGCCAATGGAAGTAGCTGAGTTGGGGTGAACAGCAACAGGAGAAAAATTACTGTGCAGAGGGACAGAAAGTCTCGTTAGAACTAGCCCATCATAGAATATCTGTCAGTGTAGTTGATTTAGAAGAATAAACTGTTGCTATTCTGACCTGTATATTCCAGAGTGTAGAGAGATCTTCGCCAAAAGACAAACAACAGAAAAAGAAAGTGGAAAAAATGACATATGTGGCTGGGAAGCTGATAAAACATGAGTATAAAACATAGCAGGTAGGTAAAGAACAATCTTAAAAAGGCGCCAAAAAAAGGTCTTGCTGATGCAATAAATTGAAGTTGGCCCTCCCTCCCCTTCTGCCTTTTACTATTTTCATTCTAGTTTGTGCTTATTTCCTTTTCCCAAAAAGTCCAATCAATCATGACATGTGTCCCGAGGCATCTCCTTTCCCCATCCTTCTTCCTCACTCATCTGAAACACCCCGTCCTGATGGTCTCTCGTTCGTCCACTCAACGTATCCACAAGACCATGCAAGCTCATCCAGAACTCATTCTTCGGCCGACGATACACCCAATCTGTATCTGTCTCCTCGAGCCCCTCGGGGCCAGACATTGGGCTGAAGATAACTTCGCTGCCCTTGACACCGATGACCGCGCTGGACTGTGGGTTGGCGGCGATATCATCCGGAGATACGCCCCAGAAGGATTCGAAGTGCTCAATGCACTTTATCGCCATGCGGTGTGCGCGAATGCGGTCCATGGGCGATGGCTTGCCGCCCTGCTGGAAGTGGCCGGGGACAGCGGCGCGGGATTCGAAGCGACCCCGAGCTTCTTCTTTGATCATGTCGGCGATGAATTGCGTGGTGTAGGTTGACGAGGCGGTTTCGTTGCGTAGAATGATTTTGCCTGCGTGGCTGGCGCCGCGGTCCGTGGCGAAGTTGTGGCGTAGACACTCGATGTCGCGCGCGAGGGTTTTGATGTCGATTCCTTCTTCGGGGATGTAGACTGCGAACGCGCCGATGGAGAGGCCGGCCATGGTCGCGATATAGCCGGAGCGACCGCCTTGGGTTTCAATGACGAAGACGCGGCGCCGGGACGAGGAGGCCGATTGCCGGATCACGTCACAGAAGTTGACAAGCGCGTTGAGACAGGTGTCACTTCCCAGTGAGTATTCTGTGCCAGGCACGTTGTTGGAAATAGTCGCGGGGAGAACTACAATGGGGATCTTGAAGACCGGATACTGCTCTCGTGCCTTGCGGAGTTGGCTGGCCGCGGTGAACGCCTCGAACCCGCCGATTATGAACAGTGCGTCAAATTTGTAGATTTCAAAACAGTTGGCGGTCTGCGGCATATCTTCGGATGGTAGACCGCGGTTTGTGCCAATTTCAGATCCGCCTTCGTTTACCCAGGCGTCGGCCTCAAGCCATGTCACCTCGCGAACGGATCCTAGTGGCTTGTCGGCGTGGTGGCGGCAGAGACCAGGGAAGCCGTTGTAGATGGCAACCGGAGTGTGGCCGCGAGCGCGAGAGTAGGCCACCGCGGCACGAGTTGCGGGGTTCATGCCACCTGCTGGAGCACCGACGTGGATAATTGCAATACGCATGCGCTGTATTCAAAAATGGGTTAGCTAATGTATCGACGCAGGGTTGTCCCGAACAGGGGATCAGAGATGCAAAGCTCACCTTGTTTTCGGGAATCAACAACCTTCGATGATGTGGAGTAGCGGTGTTGATGTACGCTCTGTGGTAAGCTTTGAATTCTGCATCTCGTAGTGAGATTGCCTTCTCGAAATCCTGAGCATTGATTGCTGTGGCTACGCTCTTCGTAAGGCGCACTGCTTCCACCAGGGAAGCTCGCTCAATCTTGTTTTCTCGAATAGTAATGATGGGCGACGGAGATGCCGGGGTGGCCTCTAGGACTGCGCGAACTGCCTCGACACCCTGCAATGTGGCTAGCCAACGATCGTATGCACAGGCAGGGCCACCTCGCTGGGTGTGACCCAAGACAGTGACCCGGGTATCGAGCTTCAATCGGTTGCTAAGGATGTCCTTGACTGCATCGGAGGTGATTCTGTTCAGGCTTTTATCCTGAGCGCCCTCAGCAACTATTACAATGGTTCGACGTTTGCCACGTTTTCGGTTCTAGTTCCCGTTAGTGACACTAGAAGAAAGGGCGCCATACAGCGGAGCATATATAAATAATATCCGTACATTACTGATTATATCACACATATCATCCTCCCAACCATCGCGAGGCGGCATCTCGGGAATGAAGAGCCAGTCAGCTCCTGTGCTGATTGCAGACATCAGGGCAAGCCAACCGCAATGTCGTCCCATGACCTCGACGACGAAGCCACGCTGGTGGGAGGCAGCGGTATCGAAGACCTCATCGACAGCCTCGCAGATACGGGTCAATGACGAGTAGCATCCAACGGTTGCATCCGTAGTTGCCATATCGTTATCGATCGAGCCCAGCACACCGACAATGTTGAGATGTTTGTAAGCGTCAGTATCGCTCGCGGTTAGCTCCTTCTTTTGGACCAATTCTTCCAAGAGTCCCGGCCACTCAGCACGGAAAATATCTGCACCCGTCAAGCTCCCATCACCGCCACATACGATCAATGCGTCAATACCTCGAAGTACTAAGTTTTTGGCGCCCTTGAGACGGCCCTCACGCGTCATGAAGCTCATGGATCGAGCAGAGCCGATCAGGGTACCTCCACGAGAGAGCCAGCCGCGCACATCCTCCCAATGCATGCGTTTAATCAAATCTCCGCCCTGCACCAAGCCCTCATAACCTTCGTGAACGGCATAGGCTTCAGAGCCGCAGTGGATGGACATGCGGATAACGGCCCGCACCACGCCGTTCATACCCGGGGCATCGCCCCCACTCGTCAGGATAGCAATGCGCCGACGTTTAGAGGAGGCAATGGGGAGCGTGGTGCTTGGGATAGAGCTGGCAGTCGCCATCTTGGACAGTTCAGATGGCAGACTGTTTTGTCGTGGGAGGTTCAAGGATTTCGGTGAGCGCAGTTGGGACACTCACCAAAGACGTCACTGCTAGCAAAGTGAGGGGCAGATCTGTAGCTGTGCGCTGGAACAATTACGGAGGACTCAATATATTCCACTCTTCCTAGGGCTGAAGACGAATTGAGCAGGAAACCAAAAATAAAAATGATATATCTTGACTGGACACCCACACAAACAAAAGAAACGGAGCAGCTGGAAGCAGGAGGGGCAATTGCCAACCAGAGCCCGCCCAGCGCGTCATCGGCGGGCCTTTCGCTGCCGGTGAGCCAGGGTTCCCGCAAAGACCTAGTGTGCCAAGCCTGCAAACTGGGTTTAGGCTGTCGGAAAATCGAGATGATCCGAGCTGAGCTTAGCCGAATGCAGGTAAGGCTGCCCTGATTGACATAGGATTAACTGAAGTTCCGTATCCTAGGAGCTTGCATCTCGTTAATCTCGGCTGCTGGCGGTGACAGACTGACCAGTGACAGTCCATTATTATTAACCTGCATCGAGGGGACAGAGCTGCCCAACTCCCCGGACGCACGTGAGCTCACGTCTCCGGAGTTGGCTGTTCCGAAGCTCCGTGACTGAAGCTTAGCAGCTATCCCCCGCAAATAGGAGTGTGGACTTGAAGCATACCACATGCATGTGTGGGCTGATGGCATGGGCGATGCGATAGACTAATTCAGAGCTTGTCACGAGGGCAGGTTCAATGTTGTCTTCGGATCACTACCGGGAATCCTGGCCTCATGGTTGTTTCATCAAGCTAGGCCCAATTTCATCGACAGCTCAATCGTAATAGATCTTATCGATAACATCACGTGATATCCACTTGGCGACCACCTCGAGACCGACCTAAAACAGCTTAGGATAGCACAATAATGACGCCAACTCACGGGGTATACAGATAGCAACTGCGTCCATTACCTTGCCGCCATGGTTGAAGAATCTTTTACGCTGCCCCTGCGGCCTCCTACTCGCAGGCCCTCGAACCCAGACTCTTTGGCCACACGCATCGCCCAAATCAACGCCCAACGCGGCTCCTTTCGCAATGTCACAGAGGAGGGACTCCAGACTGAGATCGACACCCTGCAGGCGGCTGGTCTCACGGGAGATGAGGAGGAAGAACCAGAGTCCTGCGACACGAAGTCGCCTGATCGATTAGAGCAGCTGTACAAAAGTCGCATGGAAATCATTCAGTTTGCCGCGTAAGCTAGTTCTACTATTACTTGTCTAACTCAATCTAACTCGCACTCTAGGCAAGCTCATGCTGAAGCTACTTACGCGCTCGACTTCGTATCCCTGCTCTTATCAAAGCATACCCCACGACAAGCGGAAATTTCCATGTCACCGATCTTGAAGCAAAAGGCGCCACTGGGATCCCTAGACGTCGACGTGATTAAACAGCCCGAACAATCTGAGAGTTCGAAAAAGGATATAGATACAGTATCGCGCGGGTGGAAGTTGGAAAATTTCGACTGCGCAGCCAACAAGATTCTGAAATCTGCAACTAGGTTAGAGGAAGAAGTTGCTGCGGAAACCAAATACTGGGCTGAAGTCCTATCCATAAAGGAGAAGGGTTGGAAGATTTCAAGACTGCCTCGTGAGAGACAGACACTGGGCGTGCACTTTGGTTTGCTGGAAGGTGTGTTGAAGCAACTGCATCTTTGGACTGCTGCACCTAATCTAACTGTATCATAGCTACCCCTATTTTCCGTGACCGTGGCCTTGCAGCTCTAAGGAGAGCAAATGGAGGGGATCTATTGCTTGACCAGGGCCTGCACGTCAACAGACCTCGAGCTATGCGCGTACGCGTGCAGGAAAATGGCCACACCGTGGGCTCATCCCCAGTCAAGGGCTTACCATCCCAACCAGAGAACCTTGTCGAAAGTCGCATCCGCCATGCCCGAGATTCCTTATATGAGGAGGAACTATTCCACGAGCTAAACCGCGAAGCCCGTGCTCTCTTACAACACGGAATTGAAACCAAGCATAATCTGGTCCAATTCAAAGCCAGTGACACCCAGCAAATTCTCATCGATCTAGTGGACCTAAATAATCCAGACCTCGATGTCTATGAGATGTCAAAGTCGCGCGCAGAAGACAATCTGGCAGAATCACTAGCGACATCCCTGCGGATTCTTCTCTCATATGCGCATCGTCAGAATCTACGCAGGAGGACGCAGATTCCTCCGCCTCTGAAGGCTGGCAAGCGGCCTACTCCAGAATTCCCACTCCTAGGCCCAATCGTTTGTTTCCTCCAGCACAGATCAGAGTTCCAGTGGATGCGTTCCTTCCTCGACGACTTACGCGGAACTCTAAAATCCGCCGGCCTGTCTTTCTGGTACACCGCATCCCCCGCCTCATCTATCAATCAATCCAACCCTCCTTCCCGCTCCACCCCTCCTCCCCAGCCCCCCTCCCCCATCGAGTCTCTCGTGTCCACCTTCATCGGCCCCATGGAGTCCTTTATAAGCGGCACATTCCTCTCTGAAACCTCCGGCTTCCGCCTCCGCATCTCCACCCACGTCGCGCCCAATGGCTACGGCACCGAATTCGAACTCTTCACAAATCTGCCCTGCATGCCAGGCACCAACACCACGGCCCCGCAGCGCTTCGGCCTCCGCAGCGAACTGCAAGACTACATGCTCTATCTCTTCACGATTGATCTCGTCTACTTAATCCCTCCGCTGTCTGGGAATGTAAATTCTCCCGTTGCACAGACGACACACACACACTCGCACTTCCGCGCTGATACCGACGACGACGAGGAAGATGATATTGAAGACACAGCCTCACAACCCCTATTTCACCTTTCATCATTATCAACTATAACAACCTATCTCGCCGCTTGGGAACCCACGTTTGCCAAATATGGCGAGTTAACAGCATACTGTCCCTCACGTCGCCGCACGAAGAAACTCCGCGTCGATCTGAGAAGGGATAGGTTGGTCCTGCGATCGGGGTGGGTGGGTGGGTCGGAGTGCGAAGGAGATGAGGAGGGCGTGGATAGGGTTGGTAGAGGTGGTGCGGGGATGGTTACGGATGGCAAGGGGGCGATAGCGTATGTGTGGCGGCCTGGGACGGGGGAGGAGGAGGAGGAGGAAGAGAGTAAGGTTAAGATTGATGACGGGAGTGAGGGGGAGAAGTCGCTGCAGAGTGTTGTGCTTTTGATGGGTGCGAAGGATGTTTGATTGGGATCTTGTGGCTGTGCTCTCAGCTTCTGTATTTTTGGGGCAACGCTGGGGGAGCCCTGCTTTGCTTGGATCTTGGGGTTGTATGTTTTGAAGCCGCTAAGACTAGACAAAACTCAGCGTTTGACTAAGATCAGGCTGCTCTATCTAGAACCTACAAGGTACATACTATGAAACATCAACCAACTCACCGACCTCGTAGCGCGGCAATGCTCAGAAACGCACTCATACCCAACAATCCTGCCCCTAGTTCTATAATCTTCCATCCCTTGCAATTCAGATATGTAAATGAAAACGTCCATTCTGTTTTCGACAATTCGAGTAAGCACTAGGCTATTTACTTCACTAATAAACACGAGCAAAACCATAGCGAAATAACCAACCGAGCAACTTCTCTCTGTTCTATCCTCTGCCCATGTTCCTCCACTTGACCTCTTCGCAGGCAACCATTCTTCCACTTTAAAGTCGGATAGCTGAGACGCGCCTTTCTCAGGGCTCGTTTCATCCTAAGCACCATGGAACTGCTAGGAGAGTTATGGGTGGTCGACTGTGACCTCTGGAGCTGAGCGGCACTGCCCGAACACAATGCAAAATTAGACTCGTTAATCTCTTAGAATTCCATACTCATTGTTTCCTCTCAAAAAATTCTCAACCTCGGCTTCCCTAAATCTACACAGTGGCATGTATTGCCCGTTCCTATTGGATGATGATACGCATCTGTGCTGAACGAGGTCCTCGAGTTGGCAAGCTCGGGAGGTTTGCTGCTGGCTGAGTATATATATAGCAGAATGATTCCCTGCACAGTGCAGATGTTCCTGACACTGCCTCCAACTAAGTATCAATAAGCAGATGCATCTCAAAGTCTAATAACTCAATTCGATGGTACAGCATGGGCGGGCATTCTTCTCCTGCCAATCTCAGGAGGCACTCTTCATTGCCCCAGAATCACATCGATCATGAACTGAACGGCACACAGCTTGATAGTTTGGGATATCAGAGAAGGTGCCATTACCTGGATTATGAGAATGCAGTCCAACCTCACAGAATGACAGAATTGCAGCAGCTTTCCACCCATGCCTGGTCCACACAGCCTCAATAGTGTGTTATGGAGGATTGACCTATCTGAACCCTTGGTCAAAACACGTCATTCTAAAAGAGCTCCGGCACTCCACCACCTTTTGCTCGATTTCTCAAATGCTAGCTGGAGTAAGCTCAACATTGGCAAAACGAGGCCTGATCTGGGAATAGACTGGGGATTTGGATATCGATACACAGCAACACAACAGAAAGAAGTCCCTATGCTTCGTAATGCACAAACTGATGCATGAAATAGACACGGGAGTGACCGATGCACTGTGCGAGACTACTGAAGCAGCTTCAAGTAATTGCAACCACAGGAAGCCTCTTCCTTAGCCAAAATCAAAACTGGAGCTTTCAGGCATGTTCTATTAAAACAGGAGTGCCTGAATAGCGCCATGTGGCCTCTGTCCACTCCAAGTTAACTTCGCAACCCAACAAAATAAAGCATTACGCTATAGGTTTGAAGGGGTACGAGAAACTGGATACTCTCCCATATCAGCTTTCAGTGATAGGTGTGTCGGTCTAGTGCGTTGTGACTATCGTCAGGGGACAACTGGCTCATGTAAAATTGATCTTACTCCTGCCATTATTAATTTCCCAAGAAATAAATGTGATGTGGTCCTGTTTGGGTATTGCAGACTCAATAACCTTCATGCTACTAAAGGCCTTGTCAACAGCCTTTCTCAAGCATTAACTTCCATAAGTAAGGCATGAATCAAATATTATATTTTCCCCCTTCTAACATACCTAGGTATCTAGATTGGAAACTAAGGCTCGTGGGCATTCGACTTACCTCCGCAGTCTATATTCCTATATGCTATTCACGACATCTAGGCCAACTCGACCAAACGAAGCAACTATAAATCCCCTGAATAGTGACAGACTGATAGTACTAGTTTTAAAATATATGCTAGCCAGGGGGCACATCTTAAGGGCAATTATCAAATTAGTCAATAAGTGGTATGTAACATCTTCATATCTTGTTCAGGAAAGTCGCAAGCTGGTTGCACAAACTGTGCTATCTGACTTATTTTTAATTTTCTACAACTTCAGATATGTTGACACATATTTCTAGATGCGGTGAAACATGCAATATACATACATAGTAAGATAATAGCCATAACCCCGCATCGATCCAATCTTCAGTCACCATTGCGACAACAATGTTGCACGGGTGCTGTGCTGAAAGTATTGTAGCTCCTGTAATATGTAGCTTTGCTTCATGAAAGGTCAAAGTTGCAAGGGCCCCCCCGCTGCAGTGTCTACTATAGGAAGGACTCGCCAGTGTATGAGATTTTGTGAGACTTCTATCCAGTCTATGTCGCTAAAGCTTCGGTGAAGTATGAAAGTGTTGATTTACTCATGGCAACATTTTATATAGAAAAGGTGCTAATATAGAGATCTTATAAGGAACAAAATGTCTCTTTATAATCTATGATAGCTTTACAGTTCTCATATCCTGCTCTAGTGATTAAACTCAGACAGTTTGCCACCCACAAAATAAGAGACCCCACTCTACTATCACTATGAAGTTGCATTTTATTCTATTAAAAATTAATAGCTACATAGTAGACAAAGGCACTCTATACATACTTAGGTCCCTTATCATCAAGTCTATGAGAACTGTCGTACAAACAAGCTTCTTTCGGCAGCATGCAGGGCTTGGCTGATCCAGAACTCGTTTGCGTTTGCCCCTAAGAGGGTCTGGCCAGCCAAGCCATGTTCAATGCTCACCGCCGAGTCACCAGACCCGGAGTCTATCCCCAACCTACAAAACATCTGTCTCAACCCGACATTACTGACTCACCTTGCCTTGTGTCCAGTCTTTTTGTCTTTTTTACACGTTTGTATCTTCGCTCTCTCCCTTCCCATCTTAGCCTATCCAATACACACACACTATCAGAACCCCACACACCACCATGACGACCAGATATCGTGTTGAATGTGAGCTCTCCGCTCCGCCCTACCTCTCCCCCCTCGCATAAAACGTAATTTCTGTTGAGACGACAGCTAATGTTGGCATTCTCGTGAAAATATAGATGCACTCAAGGTTAGTTTCATTAATCTGATACTGTAACATCCAGCTGTAGAAGGCTATGGAACTTATTTATGAGCTTGAGTTTTGTTTGCTAACCGCGCGTTTTTTTAACTCCATAGTCCCATCGACGAGATCAATTGGTGAGAGTTTGAAGCCTGAAATCTTTTTGTGGATGTAGAGCGTTGTGTTAATGCATGTAGCATCGCGGATTAGATTGAATGGGTCAAGGTACTGTGTTCTATCTGAAGCGTGTTTTGAGCTTCAAACATCCTTTAAATAAATCCTGAATCTCGCCGCAGAAGCTGATCTGTAACTACTACAGGGACTCCTCGCTGTTCCCTTCGTACTTCACTCGCAACCCACTGTGCAGTACAAGGAACACAGCCGCAGCCTAGCGCATATCGCCGAAATATCCCATAAACGCTATGTGGAAATAATGCGCGATGTCGAAACCCTGATAAACGATCACAGTGAGGCCCACCCCGGGGATTTCCCATGCTTTGTAACTCTTTCAAACTGACTCTATCTCACAGTTGTCCATCAGAATGATGGCAGCATCGGCCGGTCAAAATTAAAGCTCTTGGTCCCGGCTGTAGGGACATTCTTTACGCCCTTACTGCTTGAAGAAGCGTTCAAGTACCAGGACCAACAGCGTTTTATCAGTCACAGACGATTTGTCCCGCCTTCGTTCAATGACATACGTCTGACATTAAATACGGCCCAGCTTATGGGCCTTGTCAACGCGAGTAAAGTAGAATTACTTACTTTTGACGGTGATGTGACGCTATATGATGACGGAGCGTCGTTAACCGAGGATAACCCGGTTATTCCGCGCATAGTTCACCTACTTCATCAGAACAAGAAAGTCGGCATCGTCACCGCAGCAGGCTATACGGAAGCTGAGAAGTATGCTGAGCGGTTACACGGCCTGTTGGATGCTATCCACAAGTCCTCAGAGCTAGTTGATGCCCAGAAGAACTCGCTGATAGTGATGGGAGGAGAGAGTAACTTCCTCTTCAAATTCGACGCCAGCTCTCCCGTTCTACTTACTTATGTCGAACGCAGCGAATGGTTGCTCGATGAGATGAAGAGCTGGAGCGAGGAGGATATCACTGAGCTTCTTGATGTTGCGGAATCTGCGCTCCGCGACTGTGTGAGCAATTTGAATCTTCCTGCCGCGATACTACGCAAGGACCGTGCGGTGGGGATTTACCCACTTGATGGAAAGAAAATGCACCGCGAGCAACTTGAAGAAACCGTCCTTGTCGCTCAGCAGATTGTCGAAATGTCTGAGGTCGGCCGTCGTCTTCCTTTCTGTGCCTTCAACGGTGAGTTCTTCCCTGGCTTCGCTATCTACTCCTTATCCTTATCCATAGGTTTTCATGACTCATCCCCCTTTTTTAGGCGGCAATGATGTCTTCGTTGATATTGGAGATAAATCCTGGGGCGTACTCGCGTGCCAGCGCTACTTTGGAGGTATAGCGAGATCCAAAACACTACATATTGGCGATCAATTTCTCTCCGCTGGTGCCAATGACTTCAAGGTAAATATCTCTCCCTTCTTTCTCCTTCGTTCCGACTTATCCACACAATCTCTACCCGTGGCTATGGTTTAACATAATAATAACCTACGCCCATCATTATTGGCGAGTATATATAGGCCCGCCTCGCATGCACGACCGCATGGATCTCCAGCCCAGCAGAAACCGTACAGTTACTGGATGAACTCGCAGTTCTGGAAGAGGACAAGTGAAAAACCAGGATAGGATAAAGGGGAGGGGGGAAATGGTTTTATAAATTCTAGAGTCTGTTTTTTTCTTTACCCATCGCTCTTTCTCCTTTATGTATGTAATTTTTTTTCTGTAGTTCCTTTCCGGGAAGCGCGATAGGGGTGTGGTTTGTTGTTTGTCTTCCAATTTGAGTTTATCTCATCTTCTAAATTTGCCAATTTATGTTCCTTGGGAGGGTTTGTTGGTTCCGCATTTTTCTTCCTTTTTTTACACGATAAGTACCATATTTCATGAGGGTTTAAAGATCAATTTATAGTCTGCCTTGGATTGACATGAGTTGAGCGCTGATATTTCACTAGCTAGAATCACAATACCGCATACCAAATTTGCTATCGAAACACATGAGTCCGTGAATGTAGAACACCGACTGTAAGAAGAAGCAACTCAAGAAAGAAGAAGAAAAAGGTAAGAAAACCACAACTCCAATGTCTGTATACCCAGTTGTCCAGTTGACCTGTCCAGAACTCCCTTCATATCCTACAAACTGATCGATAAAAAGCGACTTCCCCCCAACCCCCCGATGAGATGGTTCTTCCATCCTAAATCTCAGCGCGCAAATTCGTCAAGCACAGTATCAAAATCGACACCAGCATCCATATCATCATCCAACTCCGCCTCAACGTCCGTATCCTCTCCCTCAAAGCCAACCTCAAAATCAAGACCTTTCTTGATGTCCGGGTTCGTATTAGGATCAGCAGCGTGGCCCATCCGTTGACCGAACTGATAGTTAACGAACTTCCTCCACTCGCATCTACTCAAGTGGCTAGAAATTTCGTCCCACATATACACGCGGTGCATTGCGTCGATCCAATCGTCCAGACCAACCGTCACACCTTCAAAGGCATTGGTGCACCCACTACAATGCACACCCGTCTGCGACCTATTGGTGTGAGGATTCCAGTACGGAAAGACAGCAGTAGCTGCAAACTCCCAACCTTCTGTACTCTTGCCTTCGTCGTCATAGGGTGTAACGGTCAAAAACGGTGGGATGCCAGGCTTTTCGAAGGCAAGACGACCCCCCTTTTCCCACTCCGCGAGCGCAGCTTTGTACCTGGCCAAGCCGGTCGATCGACTTTCATGGGCGTGGTCCAGCATTGTCTGCAAGTTGCCAAATCGTTTGATTCCAAGCTCTTCCGCATCCATCAACAGAGTAAGCTTTTCATCGCCTGTGGTGTACATTTCCTCCTTCCCCACACGATATAGACAATGCGGTGGACGTAGAATTGGCACGTTGCGCTCGAGGTCATCTTCGGATAGGCCATAGTTGGCAGCAGCATTGAAAATCAGGTCGAGGTCGCAATCGGGCCTTCGACGCTTCAGGCAGTTTAGGCATATCCGCTGGAAGAGTGGGAGGAACAGGTATGGCGCGAAGTCGAGGCAATGATGGCAAAACGGGAACATAAATTCGTTAAACAGGTCGAAGAGGGTGATGTGTTGCGCCGCGCCGGTTACTCGCATGATTTGGAGGGTCGAGTACGCGTGGGTTTTGAGCTTTCGGTACTCAAACAGCCTTTCTACAAAGCAGTAGAAGTGGCTGTTGAGGAGCTTGATGCTCTTGTTGATAGTGTCCAAGTCCAGGCTTAGCAGCACTTTGCTAACTACCGGCACGGGTAGGCGAGGTACGCGAGGTAGGGTTGGATCAGGGGCAGCACCATCCAAAATTGGCTTTGGAATCGTGAAAACTGGTGGACGGGGAGTTTTCGATAGATGGTCTGGCACTTTGAGAACTGGATCATCTGGGTTTTCCCAGCGATATGCATAACCGCGTCCCATGGTTTCAACTATCCAATGTTCGTCCTATGCCTGAAATAGAAAGGTGTCGACAAAGTGCTTTGTCAGATAAGTAATGTAGGTTGTGGTATGTTTTGATGTTTTGAGTGGAATGTCGGGCTCTGTTTACCTGGCAGCCAGGGAGGAAAAGGGTCAGATGCTCGCTTAGCAATTTAGCTGTGCATGGCAGATATCTACCTTTGCACAATAGGAGAAAAGAAATTCAGCTTGGGGATGGATAGAACTTACCAACTTCTTATCACAGACAGAGAAATCTGGGTGAAGATGTGGGGTGTTTGGAGGGAAGAGAGAAAATAGGGAAAAGGGATGAGTGTGATGCCAGAAGACAAAAGAGATGCGAGGTTGGCACAGATACAACAACACTTCAAAAGTGAATATGAAAAACAACAGACAGAAGAGTAGGTTATGTTTGTCTCTTTTGACATGTAAACAAACAGCCCTAATCACAGGCATCAGGCAGCAGTCGACCTTCTGTATACTTAACCCAGATTATTATCTTCCTGATAATTCTCCCAAGTACTGTGGGCTCATGGACAGTCCTCCTGTTTACTTTCCCAATAATTCCATTCAGGGGTTATTAATAACCCCTGGCAATGACGCGCGCTTGACTGTCAGCGCAGTTGGATTCAGCATTTCCTCCGCAGCCATATCAAAATTCCCAACAGCGGCAACAGAACTGCTGCCTCCTTTGCAGATGCGTTGATCCCCCATAGAACAACTTGTCCAGCTTTATGACTTTGCTCTCGCACAACCACGCGCACAGGTGATTCATAATGTTGGGATTGTATATATGCACCTCCACTGCCAGATATCTACTTGATCGATCCCCTGACCGTCATCGAAACATGGAGGGGGGATGGTATGCGCTTCATATGCGCCTATCAAAGGGCCCGGATGTCATGTGAGGGTTTCATCTTGTCTCCTAGAACCCGTGTCGAAGGCGGGATAGGTCCCTAAGAGGAGAGGGACGTGAGCATCTGGCCTGTTGATGCTTAGGATAGTGCAGGCATTCTCGTGGAAACAGGGTATATATACAGAGTATATACATGCGAGTTGGACAATTAGGACTTCATGAGCATGAAAGACTATATAACTCCTGCCGCTGATATTCTGGCTTATGCAGGTCACGTTGGAATCAGCAAAATTGCGTATACCGAAGAACACCTGATAAAATGGCCGCCTCCTGGCTTCCAGCCGCTAGCTCTGAGGCTCGAAATCCGCTGGTTACAGGGCATATAGGCCAAAGTATCTGCCCAATGACCTGCAGGGATATCTGCCTAGCCATGGTCAATGCCTAGAGCGCTCGCTGCGCGTGCAAATTTTTCGCCTAGAAGCGAAGTTCAAATCGCAGGCCGCATCCAGTGCGGGTTGCAAGTCCTGCAAAAACAGAGTTTGACAGTCCACACTTGGAGAGGCGGGCGTTACTAGGTCTATCAGGAGCTGAGCATCAACGTGATTTGCCGCCAATGATCGAGAAACGGCAGACAAAAACGTGGCTGTCTGTGTAAGGAATTTATGCCACTAATCTGTTGAGATGGTCAAATCCTAACGAAAAGGTCATCGAGCTCATATCCTCGTAGAAACCGAGGCAAACGCATACACGGGCACGCATTGAAATCTTTGGTTTGTTCACCCCCACCCCCCAAGGCAAGGGCCTGCGGTTTTTTCGAGAACGACACCCAACGCCTGAAAAGGCAAAGGGAACAGAACATTTATCAATGTGCGATCAAAGTTCGTCCCTCAGTTCAAAATTATATTGGCCGTGGTCATGCTAGGCCTCTCTTCTCATATCTCGTCCTTTCTTCGCTGCTTGTTGATCTCTTTTTGCTTTAATCTAGATCGTCATTTCCATCCTCGCTGTGTGTGCGGACACAGCTCTCTTCGGATATCGGGGGCCAAGCAAACACTAATACTACCGTGACGGGCAGAACTGACGGGATGGTTCTATATACATAGTTGCTTGTATAGCACCAGGTATATAGTTTTTAGTTTTCCGAGCAGGCTGTGAACCATCTTAAATGTGGGTTTGTTCGATCGCACGGAAAAACGTAGTAACGGCGCACTTGCGATAGGGACATTCGTTCATCATCAAAAAACCTCAATATAACACTCAATACCGTAATCATAGATGATTCCAAGATGAGTATCTGACCTGTTTCGCCCCATGAGAAATGTGGGAGATTATCTATATAGGGCAAAGTTGGGAGAGGGGCGGTGCGGGTGAATGGATGAGAGAGCTGGGTTTTGGCCGCATTTTATGTAAGCCCCCTTTTTCCCCAGGCTCTAACATGTGACACTAACCTGTCCTCCTGAGTCTACTGGATACTTCCTTTTCAGAAAATGTACAATAGAAGATTCAAAACAGCTATTTCTTTATCTAAATAGATTCACCCAGTTAGCTGTAATCAGTTGGTGTTGTATGGTCACTACACTCAAGAACTTGAAAATGTAGTGCATAACAAATATATATATAACTTGTGGTAGTGGCTTGAGTAGATATGAGAAAAAGGAGATGTGAATTAGCAGTCGGCTCTGCAACTATCTTTTTGCAAATATGTGTGTATGACCTACAGCTCCACAACTTCCCAATGACTAGCCTTAGCTCATAAATTAGGAAGACATAAGAGAGGCTTGGAATACATTATTGTGTCACTGCTGTTTGCTGGTAAGGTTTCATAAACAAGAATGATAGAAATTAAAAGTACAAATGCCGCTTTTCTGCCCTCCAACACCCACCCTGCCACCACTGATCAATGTATGCATAGTAATGTCCCTCCACAACAATGGCTCCAGCAATACAGTTAGCCGTGAATGCTGGAGCTGTTTCCCCCAAGATCCCCGAGTCTGCGATCCACATAAGCCAGTGCAGTCGGGCCCCACGCTGCCGTGTAGGACGCATCCTCGCCCTAATCAAGCTCAAGAGAACCATAGTCCATGAGGAGGCAGCCACTCTCAGCCTTCATATCCTCCTCGTCTTGGAGAATCTTGTCGATGATCTCATCCGCTCCGCTCGCATGGAGGACTCGGGCAAGCGCTAGGTGCATCCGAAGGTAAGACTTGTTAGGAAGTGGCTCCAGCGGAACATTAGGGTTGGCGTTTCTACGTTGCCATGACCCAAAGGGGAGGGTGCGGCCGTTACGACCGTGGAGGCTTAGGGGCGGTGGGAAACAGTCGTCGATGAAGATGAGGTGGTATTCGTCATTATCGCACTCTATCCCGTTGCGATAGGAGTCAAAAGCTGCGTGCGCAGCGCTTTCTAAAAGAATCCCGTTATCGGGACGGTTTAGAGCCCCACTAGTCAGATTGGCAGCAGTAATGGTATCTGCGGCAAACAGCGTCAATAGTAGTGTGCTACAGGACGGCCAGCAATAGACAGGGGTATGATGTGAGCCCCTTGCAAAGTGTCTCGAGAAGGGATGTCTTCTTCTCGTGCAAATCGTTCAGTCCACAGATCTGCATCACTATCCTTAGCTTCAAGATGGATTGTCCCAGTCATCAGACATGCTGGGCCATCTCTTGCAAAAAGTGGCTTTTTGAAGTTGGGGTCCCTTAAGGCTGCTGACGTCGTGGACGGTGGAGTATGAGCTGATTGCCTCATCGGTAGGAAGAATGAGTGAAAGAAATCCTTCGCGAATCTAGCTAAGATAGCCTGTACTGGGTTGGAGTTCTGAATAGTTGTAACTAAGACTACGAGGGTGGCATCGCTTATTTTGATGGCTAAAATCAGACTAGCTAGGTTGAGCTAGGTCTCGAGGTTTGACCAGAGATTATTCCATGCACTGCCTAGAGAACGGTGGTTCAAGTCCTCTACGAGACGATGTGCGATGGCGAGAGGATCAGGAGAGTGGATCATCAAAGCGCGAATAATGGGCAGCACAGGAATGCGAGGGCCGGAAACGGTAAAATTGGTCGGATTGAGGCGATCGACTATAAAAATGAAGAGTCGTGGCAACGGCACATTAGGAGCCGCCGAGCGCGTCTCCCTCAGCATGTTGTGTTGTTGGGGGCTAGAGTGCGAATGAGAAATGTGTGAAGCAGGAGGCAGAACAGTATCGAGACCTCTTCGGCTATAAGAAATGGGAAAGAAGTAGGAGGTTGTCGACAGGCGGATGGGCTAAACCAGGGGGAGGAGAAATCAAGGAGATCATGATATCATATTAAACAGGCCCAAAATATTACTACCATACAAAAAAAAAGAAAGAAAAGAAAGATCTTTGATAATGGGGTAGACCGGGATCGAACCGATGACCTTCAGATTACCCAGATCGCTAGTGGATCTTGGAAATTGAACCAAAGTTTGAACTTCAGTCTGACGCGCTCCCAACTACGCTACTGCCCCAATTAGATGAAAATAGGCTGCGGGAAAGTTCATCGTCTACGTTCATTTGGTCAAACTGCGTTGAAGTGCAAGTACTTTTTATTCCAGCGGTTATACTTACTGTGTATACTTTTAAGGCCTTACTCGTGCCAAGCCCACCTACCCACGTTCCCGTGTTGTAGCTAGTAGTATGAATGCTGGGGGGCAAAAACAGTCATGAAATATTAAATTCAGCTCCAGCTTGTTTGAAAAGGTCCAGAAAGCTTTCTTGTTCGGAAAAATTAGCTTCATTTTTACATTTTGTCTACTCTGTATGTGTAGAAGAAACGATTTACAATGTTCCCAGGCCTGAAAAATAATCTTCTTTCTTATCGTGACTATGTTGCATTTATTGTTGCAGTGGCGGCCATACAAGCAAGGAAGGCCTTTGAAGCAATATAAATATGTATCACATGTTCTAGTCAACAAAGCATGAACTGAATAGCAGTGACAAGAAGCTATCAAGGTTACTTATATTCTCGACCTATTATCTATCTACTTGCTAGTTGGCGTAGATAAATTCTGACCCTTTAGATTTCTATACACATCAAGCACCAGAGAGATGGAGATCGTCCAGAAGATCAAAATATATCTTTGCCCGCATCCCTTAGCGACGCTGAAGGGAAGGCATGGTCGAGTTGTGTGTATATGTGTGGAAAGTTCGATCTATAGCTCCAGCCCTGCTGGGTGGAGGAAGATGCCGATTTCAAAACATTATCTACCTTTGGATATGAATCTATGATTTCGTCACCTCGGCATCCCCACAAGTCAAACTTTGGCGCGCGGAAAAAAAGACTAAACAACAAACGCACAGGGCAGCCACGTCTCGGAGCCACTCCCGCGAGTCATCTGACATAATCAGCAGGGGCAGTAGCGTAGTTGGGAGCGCGTCAGACTGAAGTTCAAACTTTGGTTCAATTTCTCCAGACCAAATATCTGGTTAATCTGAAGGTCATCGGTTCGATCCCGGTCTACCCCATTTGCATCCAAAATTTTCCTTTTTTGTCCGTTCTTCAACCACCCACAATGGGCCTTTTTTTTGTAGGTGATGAAATAGGGTCTATATCCCCACAATTCCGCGCCTGCCCTCCTATTACACATCAGCAATTGGGGCAGTAGCGTAGTTGGGAGCGCGTCAGACTGAAGTATTTAAACTGCAGTTCTATAACTAGGTCTCTTTTCACCCCTGGATTATCTGAAGGTCATCGGTTCGATCCCGGTCTACCCCATTCGACTTCTCTGAGTCCTAACTTTTTGCTGGTTGAAAGAAGATAGGCTTGTTCTTCTTTTTTTACTTTCTCCGTCCCCCTTTATGGTATGCAAGTATGGCGCTGCTGCATGCTATACTCGTGAGACTGAGACTAGTTGGTAACTATTGTGCAGATCTCGTGGCTGACTTTTGCTTGCAGATCTCGGGGAGATATGCTCGCCAAGCTTATCTCGACTCCTGGATTTAGGCCTTGATGCATTATTGCCAATTGGACAAGCTGTACGAGTATGTATGCGCAGCTGTTGATTGGCGTGAAATATATATTTCATCTTAGCAAGCAACTCGTAGCATACCGCGCCCAAAGGCCTGTCATCCTCCATGGCAGACTCTGAAATGAGTCAAAAAGAAGTTTCACATTGCGACGAAAGTCCAGCTAACGACGAGTTTAATAGTGCTGTTGGCGGCCACCGGTTTTCGTTTTCTTTTCACCTGGCTGGATCTCACTGTTGGCTTGGAGTCGTGTCTCATCACGCCTGCACTAAAGAACGACCAGGCGCAGCAGACCAGGAGAAAAGACCAATTAACATTTCGAGCGCCATGTGTCTGTGTATTGTATAAGGCTATTGTTTTTCCATCCTTCCCTGATACCCATATTCCATGCCACTTTGCTCGCGGAATTATCCATCGACGACGAAGGCAGTTCAGGCACAGTCCTGTCCCGCAAAACCGATCAGCAAGAAATCGGCCGAGTGGTGTAGTTGGTTATCACGTTTCGTTAACACTCATCATGTTAACGCCGAAAAGGTCCTGAGTTCAAGTCTCAGCTTGGTCAATTAATATCTTTTTCTTTCTATCCCTTGTGGGTGGATAGCCTGTTCTTTTTTGGTTTTTTAGCCATCGTGCGGTTGGGTTTGGGTTTGGCTTCCGGACCCAAAGCTTGGCGCCGGAAATCAGGGTCGGAAACTCGGATTATTGTTGTTCAGAGGGGGACGACCCTCGTATGTGGGAGCAAGCCAGCTCGAATAGAGGGATCGAGATCTTGCTGTACAACTTGAGTTTGGAAATTCTAGTGCAAGAGACGGAATCAGGAAACTGTAAAGACACGCTTACTCAATTGGGTTCGCTGTCCATAAATGCTGTGCCTTGATTTATTTTGTGGGGAGGGGGACATTATTATTGAGTTGCGGCATTTCAGGCACAAACTGCACTTCTTGATGGGAGTAGTAATGACGTAGTGAGCTTGGCAGTCAGATGATGCTGCTATTCCAGTTAACTTAGCAAAGGGCGTTAGGTAATCCGCTGTGAGCAACCCCCATGCTAGTGTGTCCCCGGCTCCATTTCTCACATGCAAACAATGCACGGCATATCCTGATATCTGGTTGCATCAGAAGAGAAGAACAACTCTGTCGCTCTTTCGTTGCGCTCAGAAGGCTCTTAGAGATAGCCACTGCGCTACGGGAGTATTCGTGATTTTCCAGACTGACCAGGGGAGCAAAGTTGGAGGTGGCCCAGCCCGATCGCGCCAATCGCAGTGGATCTAGCTACCCACGCCGCCCATCCACGTTTCTCTGTTACCTGGACACCTCGACACCACGTCAGAACCAAGCTGTCGACACACACCGTCAGTAGCCAGCAACATAGGGCTCTAGGCTAGCGGGAGCTGCAATTAGCGCCATTCATTTATCGGCCTGGCATCGGGCCTCCATCACTCCATGGGCCACATCTATCCAACCATCTTGTCCACCCACCTTGGACTGAGAGCAACCGTCACTTCTCGCAACAATGGCGGCCGCAGCGGCATCTCCCGACTCTTGCCAGCAGTCTCCAGTGTCTTCGTCTTCGATGCCCGCGCCTTCCATTATTAGCGACCGAAACACAGCGGATCTTGATGCAGAAAATCCTAATAATAATAATAATAATAATGCCCTGCATTCCAATACACAGCATTCGGCGTCAACCCCCACCTCCATTCCCGGCACCCTAGACCCACCCAATCCCTCCTCTCTTGCTGCAGCATCTCAGTTCCTAACTGCCAGCCCCTCTATACACGCCTTTCCCTCCGTCTCCTCCTCCTCCTCCTCTTCACTTCCCCTCTGTCAGTCTACCACTTCCCCCTCGTCTCTCTCCGCTACAGCTTCCGCGCTCGCCATGGCGGGCTACTTCGTCAATGCCATCATCTTCCTGCTGCAGGCGATCCCCAAGGTGCTTTACTGGGTGGTCACCTTTACTACTATCGTCCTTCCAACATGGCTTTTCACCTTGTTTTCTATGAGCTTGACCTTCACCATGAATTTCACAACGTTGTGAGTAGCTACTCCTCCCACGCCTTTACAATCCCGCTGTTACACCAAGATCTTGTATTATCTTCTCAATTGAGAGGCCACTGCTAATTCCTCCCTTAGACTTATTATAGTTCTGGCCCTGGTGTCGACCATCAGTTGGTTCATCCGGTATAGATTCCTGAACATGTACTCCCGTCTCCCGCCCGAACCCCAGCGGAAAGAACCTCAGATCGATCTGTTTCCAGATTCCCAAGATGGCGACTCCAAACCGGGCCTGGCAAACTATCTCGATGAATTCCTCAGTGCAATCAAAGTATTTGGGTATTTGGAACGACCGGTCTTCCACGAGCTCACACGCACTATGCAGACAAGGAAGTTAATTGCGGGAGAAACACTGCTACTGGAGGAGGAGAAAGGATTTTGTCTTGTGGTGGATGGATTGGTCCAGATATTTGTCAAGTCCATGCAGGGGAGTCAGCACGAACGGAAGGCATCAGGCGAAGAACACGCAGTAGAGGACTCTATGGACGAGGAAGATGATCCGCCTCTCCATGGCCACCAAGGCTACCAATTGTTGACAGAGGTCAAGAACGGTGCTTCCATGTCATCCCTTTTCTCGATCCTCTCACTATTCACAGAAGATGTCAAACTACGTCACACCGAAGACTTGGACTCTAGCTCATCCAGCATTGGCCCCGGCAGCGGACATGTCGCAGAGTCAACCCCAATCAGCCCCCCGCCCTTCATGGATAGCCCGATGCGAGGGAATTTCCAACAGGAAAACAGAGAGCCAATTCCTAACGGTCACCCCGACGGACTTCCCAATGTCCCGCCACTGAATCTTGAGGACAGTAACATGTCATCTCATCAATATCAGCATTCCCGCCGCCATAGACGCAGAGGCGATAAAAACAAAGAGACCAAATCCGTACATCCAGACATACTTGCACGCGCCATGGTGGACACAACCATTGCCATTATCCCCGCAAGCGCTTTCCGGCGTTTGACAAGGGTTTACCCAAAAGCTACAGCCCATATCGTCCAAGTTATCCTAACCAGGCTCCAGCGTGTCACTTTTGCTACCGCCCATTCATATCTGGGACTCACATCCGAAGTTCTAAGCATTGAGAAGCAGATGCATAAATACACCTCCTACGACCTTCCTAACCACCTTCGTGGCGCTGCTCTGGACCGACTAAAAGATAAATTCACAAAGGATAGAGATAGACTGGGGCTTGAGGACAGCAAAAAAGGAATCGCTCTTCACAACCCTTCAGCTACCCGGAGACCACGGTCAAGTAGCTCGCTACGAAAGGACGCCGCCCTTTACGCAAAAATTTCCTCTAACCAGTCGAGACACTCCGCTGCTGCCGAAGGGGCGCGCAGGTTTGACCGGCAAATGGACGGTGTTAGCCCGGGTGACTTGCTTTCAACGATTCAACTGTCCCGGTACGGCCCTCGCTATGGTTCCGAGCGTCTACACATGCGGGGCAGTTCTTTGCGCGACCATCCCCCCGCCCTCAACAGTCCGACTGAGACTTACCCATCTGTTAGTGGCAGAATGAGTCCTCGACCGTATAGCTTGACGATGGAGACCCCGTCATTTCAGCGCCAGGACGTTATCGATGAGGACTTTTTGTTCCGCGAGTCTATCGTCGATTGTTTGATGAAAGCACTGGGTCTGTCGATCAGCACCAAAGATACACTACGGAAGACCCACAATTCTGGAGATGCATCGCCGCAGATGGTGTCGTATGATTCGAAGCGGCAAAAGGCAGTGTTTAATAATGCATTTGGGTTTATCGACCCATACGAGGCGTTTGGAGATGGGGATACAGAATCCATGATGTCAATGTCGGTGACGAGTGCAGGAGGCACATCGCCGCTAGGAAACTTGAGGGATGACCTATGTGATGAGGTTGAGATTGTGTTCTTCCCGAAAGGATCGGTGTTGGTGGAGCAGGGAGAGCGGAACCCCGGCATTTACTATGTTATTGATGGATTTCTCGATGTGGGTATTCCTGTGGATGACAAGGGTCGGGATCTTTTGGGATCGTCAAAAACTGGCGACCTTCGCCACTCACGCGAGGGGTTGATCCGAAGGACTTCGTCACGAACACCTTCTGCTATAGGCTCAGCACGCTCTACGCGGAGAGATACAGCTCAGAGATCACTTTACATGGTTAAGCCGGGTGGAATTGACGGATATGTTGGATCAATCACCTCGTATAGATCCTTTACGGATGTAACCGCCAAGACGGACGTCTATCTCGGCTTCCTACCGCGCGCTTCCCTAGAGCGGATTGCAGACAGACACCCGCAATTGCTATTAGCGTTGGCTAAGCGGTTGACAAATGTGCTGCCGCGGCTGCTTTTACATATCGACTTTGCTCTTGAGTGGGTGCAGGTCAATGCTGGCCAAGTTATTCACCACAAGGGCGACGAGAGTGATGCAATTTACATTGTTCTTAACGGTCGTCTGCGCTCAGTGCTGGACAAGGGAGATGGCAATATTAGCGTGACAGGAGAGTATGGCCAGGGGGACAGTGTGGGTGAATTGGAAGTAATGACTGAATCGACCCGACCTGCTACACTGCACGCCATCCGGGATACTGAAATGGCAAAGTTTCCTCGGACGCTGTTCAACAGCCTTGCCCAGGAACACCCTGGTATCACCATACAAATATCCAAGCTCATTGCTCAGCGCATGCGCCATCTCATAGATAATCCCCTTCGGGCAAGTACGGAGACAACTGCCGAAGAAAGTGCGAACACCATGACTTCCACTCTTAATCTAAGAACCGTCGCTATTCTGCCTGTCACTGCGGGCGTTCCCGTCGTGGAGTTTGGGAATAGACTCCTGAATGCATTCAGCCAGATCGGCGTCACAAATGGTGTGACTGCCCTTCATCAGGCAGATATCATGAACCACTTAGGCAGATATGCGTTTAGCAGAATGGGCAAACTGAAGTTATCCCAGTACCTCGCAGATCTCGAAGAGAGATACGGAATGGTTCTGTACGTCGCCGACACAAACGTCAACGCGCCATGGACGCAGACATGTATCACACAAGCAGATTGTATCCTTCTAGTTGGTGTCGCGGAAGGCTCCCCCGCGATCGGTGAGTACGAGCGATTCCTCCTCGGTATGAAAACAACAGCGAGAAAAGAACTCGTGCTCCTGCACGCTGAGCGCTACTGCCCGCCAGGTCTCTCACGCCAATGGCTGAAAAACCGCATGTGGATCAACGGCGGCCACCACCATATCCAAATGGCCTTCCGACTCACCTCTGAACCCACCCATCCCGTAACCAAGCGCTTCGGAACAGCACTCAAGCAACGCGTCCAAGTGATTCAAGCGGAAATCCAAAAATACACCTCTCGCCGCATCCATCAGGGGCCGCTCTACTCCGCCTCCACCCCATTCAAAGGTGACTTCTACCGCCTCGCGCGCCGCCTCTGCGGTAGGTCCGTCGGTCTCGTCCTCGGTGGCGGCGGCGCCCGCGGAATTGCACATGTCGGGGTCATAAAAGCGCTCGAGGAAGCCGGGATTCCCATCGACATCATCGGCGGAACATCTATCGGCGCGTTTATCGGCGCACTCTACGCACGCGATGCCGATGTTGTGCCTATGTACGGGCGGGCGAAGAAATTCGCGGGCCGAATGGGTAGCATGTGGCGGTTCGCTCTAGACCTGACATACCCGTCGGCATCGTACACAACGGGCCACGAGTTCAATCGCAACATATTCAAGGCGTTTGGTAACAGCCAGATCGAAGACTTTTGGCTCGAGTACTACTGCAACACGACGAATATCAGCCAGTCGCGCAACGAATTCCATTCGTCGGGTTACGTTTGGCGGTACGTGCGCGCCTCGATGTCACTGGCTGGCTTGGTCCCGCCGATGTGTGATGAGGGCAGCATGTTGCTTGACGGAGGCTACGTCGACAACCTCACCGTCGCGCGCATGAAGAGTCTTGGCGCTGCGGTAATATTCGCCATCGACGTTGGCTCCATCGACGACAACACCCCACAAGCCTACGGCGACTCACTCTCCGGCTTCTGGGCCTCCGTCAACCGCTGGAACCCCTTCGCCTCCCTTCCCAATCCACCCACATTATCTGAAATCCAGACCCGCCTCGCATACGTATCGTCCATCGACGCACTAGAACGCGCGAAGAAGACACCTGGATGTTTATATATGAGACCTCCTGTGGATCCCTTTGGGACTCTTGAGTTTGCCAAGTTTGACGAGATTTATCAAGTGGGATATACGTTTGGGAAGGAGTTTTTGGAAAAGTTGAAGAGTGAAGGGGCGTTGCCGGTTGTGGAGGAGACGGAGGAGAAGAGGAATTTGAGAAGGACTATGGCGCCTAGGAGGGCGAGTATTTAGTCGAGGTGGAAGTAGGGATGGGGAAGGGGGGGGAGGTAGTGTAAACTAATGATGTTTTTTATTTATGCCTTGTAGGAAGTCTTTTGGTGTGATTTATAAAGTTGGGACTTCGTGCTTTTTGTTGATTGATATGGCAAAAAGCAGGCGCGCGTATATATTTCTTTAGCTCCTTTTAGTTTATATATCCAACCACCCTTTGTTTGTTTGTCCGTGTAAACAAGGATCTGTGGAAGCTACACAATGTATATACTGAATCGGAATCGGGTATACATATAAAGAAATAATAATAAATAAATAAGATGGGTTTACTATACTCCGTACTATGAGCTAATATAGTTTGTTGATGATCAGCTATATTGTTGTAAACTGTTGAGAAACGGGACGGCTGGCAAAACTAGGCATACCTAATAACCCCCCCTAAAAGTAAAAACGAAAGGGAAAGGAAAAGCATGAGCGACTGCCGACAAAAAACAAGGGAAAAAATGTAAGAAAAAAAACGTGTGTGGTGTGTCGATGTATAGACCATACATACAGCGCTCCCCTCCCCCTATTTTCGCTATAACATTCATTTATCTCCCCTTCCCCTTTACCTTCCCCTTCTTCTCCTTTACCATTCGCTTCCTAGGACTCTTCGACCTCGTCCGCGACGCAACACTCTCTTCAACTCCAGATCCAGATCCAAACCCAGACTCGGGCTCCTCCTCCTCTCCAACATCATCCTCACCACTCGTCGTCGGCGCATCAACGACGCTAACATCCGTGTCTTCTTCTTCTTCCTCTCCGCCTTCCCCCTCTGCGTCGTCTCCCGCGGACGAAAAATCATCCCTACCCTCAATCTCACTACTCACGCCGCTCTCGCGATTCGATACCGGTTCCCACGCCCCTTCGTCACTAGGTGGGCCAAGTGTGACTTTTGGAAGTGTGTCTGGTAGGGACGATGGCTCCATTCGCTGCTCCTGCTCGTGTCCCTGTACCCGTTCAACAACAACCGGCTCCTCTCCATTCCACGCCCCGCACGCCATACATCGCCACCGGCCCAATTCCTCCACCGTCCGCACACCGGGCGCAGCTTGCCCGTTTACTAACCGACAGTGCGAGCAGATGAGGACGAGACGGTTCTTGGGTTGCGTTTCGTCTTCGCCGAGGAGGACGTCGAGGAGGCGGTCGTACCAGCGGGGTTGGGCGGGGGTGAGCTGGGGCGGTGGAGGTTTGGGGAAGGCGTTGGGCGCGAAGCCTGGTTCGTCGATTTGAGGGCGCGAGGTTGGGGGCTGTGTTTGTTGTTGTTGTTGTTGTTGTTGAGGTGGTGGTGGGGAGCGGATTGGAGTCGTGGGTAACGATCCTGGCTGCATTTTTCGCTGGATGTTGGCTGTCGGGGGCGGGGGGATGCCGGTTCGTCCCTGGGCGCCGGCGGGGAAGGGTAAAGAGGCGCGCATACGTGGATCTCTAACTCCGCGCTTTGTTTCTCCGCTTCCGTCATCGCCGTCGTCGCCCTCTGGTCCCCCCTGTGCAGGCGGCGGTTTGGGAGACTCCCCGCCATATTTTTCGAGAAGTTGTTGCGTCGAATTGTATTTTGTGGCTTCTTTTAGCTTTTCAATGGTGGATTCGCGCTGTTTGTGTAGCTCGGCGAGCGATTTGGAGGTTTTGGAGATGCGGTATTGGTAGTATGTATCAACGGATGCGCGGACGATGTAGATCCTAGTAACGAAAAGTAAAGTTAGCCATGGCAGATTCTCTTCCCCCCACCAGGTTCGCAAAGTAAAGTGAGACGTGAAACATACACCACCGGGCCGCCCGACAGAGCAGAATACTCGACAGGGCCCCATCGCTGCCAACCCAGTACAAGGGTCAGGATAATCGCAACGAGCAGGTACGTGAATGTCGAATATAGCGTCCACAGGGCCTTGAAGCGGCGGGCTCGTTGGCGCTTGGAATCTAGGCGCTTTGTCGTCTGGGCGATCTTTGCGGAGAGAGAGGAGAGGGTCTTTTCGAAGGAGGCGGGAGAGTTGTCGGGGCCCTTTGGAGAGGTGTTAGATAGCTGTGTGTGTAGATGATATGATGGGGATGGGAACTTACCTTCCATGGCCAGAAGGTCACCATGTTGGGCTGGTATATCACCTTGTGCGTCTCATTTCATCGGGTGAGGTGTATAGGATACGTTTGAGCTATATGGTATACATTGTGTGTTTGTTCGATTGCTTTGTTGATATTCGAAGCTGCCGATGCGATGACGCTGCTGGACTGCAGATGTCACGTGGCATCTTCGTGGCTTCAGCCTTTATTTGACAGGGGCCTCCCGCTCAATCAAAATCATCACATTGCCTTGATAGTTATCGAAATGAGAGGCGTTGATGTTAATGGATATAATACAATGCACATGACTGACTCTGTCTAGCGAGATAATTGGCATAAAGCCTAGGCTCGACGACACGATTCCTCAGATGCAGGTGCTGCTTTTTAGTTGCATTTCGAAACAGACCACCTCGTCGGGAGTTCTCTGTCCGGCGTTTATAAGGTATCAGACCAGCTGTTTGATGTTTGATGTTTATTTATCTCTGGGGAAACTCCCTTTATATCTGGACAAGGCAGCTTATATATCGAGAGCGGTGCTTTCATACATCATGAGTGGTGTTGTCATTCGACAATGGCAACAATGGAGGATTTTAATATCGACTGCTGCGGCGGGATACACCACCACTTTCTGGACTGCCTCTGGGCTATGGATGAACGTTTCCTGCCCCAGTGATTGTTTTATTCCCTAGCTGCCTGCCTTGCTATGATAGCATAGTGGATGAAACGAAACGAGAACTTGCTGTGGAGAGACTGTTGGGGCTTGTACTGCTCCAGACATTGCGCCGGATAGCCTGCGGATGGGTTTCCGTCATGAGATCTACACATAATCTTTTTATGAGTCGGACGGCGCCGGCCCTGCAGGTTGACTGAGAGGCAGAAATGACGAAACGACACTTCCCCGTATGGAGCTTTGCGCGGAACACCTTCTGCCTTTATAGCCATACGGTCTGGCTGGCAGCCACCGAGTATGCCTTTGATTGAGAATGCAATGCGGGTTGGACCAAGAAGAATAAGCGCATCAGGTTGGTAGGTAGTGTTCGTGTTTCAAAACTTACCAGATGGCAGGATGATGATGATGATGATGATGATGAGAACCAGTTCGACATGCAGTGGACGACTCTGGGATTAGTCGAGGGTGTCTATGGGTTATTTTCTTGGATTATTGGTGTAGTCAGGTAGTAGATGCTGGTGTTTACATAGCAGAGTATAGAAGGAAGCTATAGATGTATGTATGTATAGCCTGATTAGCAGGCTGATTTATAGTAGTGGTTAATGCATTCTATTTTCACAAAAATAGCCATCAAAGGAATATATAATTTTATCATTTCCCAACAATTATCCTTTATTCTAGCCGTTTTTAGACAGAGTTGGTAGACAGGGGAGGCTGAGGACTGGGATGGGAGCATGAAGCTTGCAGCAGCCAAGCCCCGAAGCAGCAGCTGGACACTTTGCTCTCTCTCATCGCTCACAACTACAGCTCTTCACACCACTCCTCTTTGTCCTTTGAATTAACATCTGATCAATTTTCTTTCCTTCAAGCAAGCGTTTTTATCCATTTTGTATTCTCCACTATAACTCCGAGAGAGCGCCAGAGGCCATGTTCCAGGTACGCAATTCCATCCCCAATCCACTTCTCTGTGCGCACTCTCCCCCCCAAAAACCTAACAATACAATCAAATTCCGCAGGGCCTCCAACGCATCCGCGGCGCCATAGACGCCCGCATCGCGGAAGAACAAGCCCGCCAAAAAGGATCCCAGGACCCCACCGCCGCTACCTCTCTCTCGCGCTCAAACTCCGCCAACGCCAACGCCCGCCGCCATCCTTCCACAGACTCCTCGCGCACAGCATCCCCGTCCAGACGAGCGGCGGCAGCCCGCCTAAGAAGGGAGAATAGTAGTAATTTACTGCACCCCGCGAAGGGTCCTGATCCCGCGGAGTTTGATGCGGAGTTTGCGGTTGGTGATGATGATGAGAGTACCAGGTCGAGTACGCCGGTACAGCTAGCTGCGGGGGAGGGTATGGCGGAGAGCGGGGAGGGGGAGGAGTCGAGAGAGAAGGCGAAGGGTGGAGAGGTTGCGGGGGTGGAAGATGTGCACACTACTGCTGCTGCTTTGTCGCTGGTGGAGTTACCTACGGAAGTAAGGGTGAAGTTACGTAGATTGGATAAGTTGGAGTCGAGATATCAAGGTTCGTTTAAAACCTATGTACTAGAAGTACGAAACTGTTTGTCGCCTTTTATTGTATTAACTTGATGTTTTTTTATAGAATTACTCAAGGCATATCGAGCCGCCCACGCCCGCGTCCTCTCCATCGAACCCTTCGAAGCCGCCCTCCGCGAAACCACACCTCTCACGTCAATAAGCGAACCGAAGGCCTTGACAGAGTATCTCAACCAGATCAATCTGAAGGGAGACATGGTCGTTGACGAGCTGAAGCGCGTAACCACCGAGCGCGATGATTTCAAGAAGAAACTAGCTGAGGCAGAGAAATCCACGCGAGACGCATGGGACGAAGTTACGAATTTGAAACAGAGCAAAGAAGAGTCTGGGGATGCGGATGAGAAGTCTACGACCCCAGACGATGGCGAGAAGCAGCAGGATAGCAAGAAGAGGAGTGTACCCAGGATTCAGACTCCCACCGTTGCGGATGTGCCGCTGGATGACTCGCAGAAATCGCCAACGGCCTCTATAACCTCGCGTGCAGCGTCGATTACAGGATTATCGATATTCTCGCCGAGGGCGAAAGCCGTGAAATCGCCGCCGCCGATGGAAGAAGCTGCGGAGGAGTTCTTTTCGTTCGATAACGAGATCCCGCGTCTAGAGGCGGAGTTGAAGGAGCGAACGGAGGAGACGGAGACGTTGAGGAAGGATGTTAAGACGTTGAAGGGCGATTTGGCAGTCGCGAGAGAGTCGACGGAAGGTATGGTGCAGAGTCTAGAGGCCGCGACTAGGGAGCTTATTGGGTTGAGAGAAGGGAAGGATCGGTATGAGGCGGATTTAGAGGGGCAGAGGAAGGAGATGGAGGAGCAGACAGCAGTGTTGAAGTGGAGGATTGAGTCGGCGGAAGAGGAGTTGGGAAAGGCGAATGCCAAGGTGGAGGAGTTGGAGAGTCAGCTGAAGGAGAAGAGTGAGGAGCTGGCGAAGGCGAATGAAGAGAAGGCGGATCAATCTGTGGACAAGGATGAAGCTGGCGATAAGAAGGCCGATGATGCGCTGGCGGCGCTGGAAGAACAGAAAGCCACTGGTGAGAAGCGCCTGAGTATCCTACAGGGCATCGTCACGAATCTCAAATCCCAGCTCAAGGACGCAGAGGCTTCGATTGAATCGTTGAAGTCGGACGTCCAGAACAAGGAATCCGAAGTGACGAGTTTCCGCGGCATTGTTGATTTTGTGGATGCTGGTCTCAAAGATAATGAGAAGTGGAATGTCGCGAAGAAGCGGATTTCAGATGGTTTGGCCGCCGATTTTAATGAGATTAAGGAGAGTCTGGTGACGGTTGACGGGGCCAAGATGGTTACGCAAAATGCTGCATCTCCGCCTGCGCCTCAAGCTGCTTCTGCTGGCGGGAAGAAGAAGAACAACAAGAAAAAGAAGGGCAAGAAGGGTGGAGCCGCGGAATCGAATGAAGCGCCAGCACCAGCAGCCGAGCAATCTCCTACCTCAACAACGTCCGATGCGGTTCGCGAATTGGAAGCGAAGGTGGAGGAGCTCACTTCCCAACTCGCAGAGAAAGAGGCCGCGATCGACCGACTACACTCAAATCTCAAGGGAGAGGAAGGACTCCGCGAGGAAGTCGAATCTCTCCGCGATGACCTAGTAAACCTGGGCCAAGACCACGTCGAAGCCAAGGACAAAATTAAATCACTCCTGGCAGAGAAGGTCGCGCTTGCAAAGACCATCGAAAATTTGGAGAAGGAGCTAATTGATATCCGGACGAGCTCAGAGTCTAGCTCTGTTGACGCAGAGACCGCGCACAAGGACCTCGCTGCGGAATTTGAGGAGTTGAAAATTAAGGCTACGGCGCTGGAGACGGATTTAAATGCTGCGCAGCAGCTGGCTGCGTCCCGCTTCAAGGATCTGACTGCGCTCCGCGAAACGCTGCAAAAGGTGCAACCCGAACTAAGAACCCTACGAGCTGAATCTGCGGAATTGAAAACATCGAAGGAAGAACTCAAGACCAAAACCACAGAGCTGAAGAACCTAGAGCGCAAACACGAAGACCTCCGTCTCGAAATCTCCGGTC
Source organism: Polytolypa hystricis UAMH7299 (assembly GCA_002573605.1). Taxonomy (NCBI): domain Eukaryota; kingdom Fungi; phylum Ascomycota; class Eurotiomycetes; order Onygenales; genus Polytolypa; species Polytolypa hystricis. Next base: position 23,644 of record PDNA01000181.1, on the reverse strand, counting down.
TCAAATCGAAACTGTCCGACCAGGACACCGAGATTAAAAATCTCAGCAAGAAAGTCTCCCAAGAAACTACAAGCCGCGTGAAAGCCGAGCAAGCACTCGACACCGCACAATCCGACCTCCACTACTCTGAGGGCAAGAGACAAGAAGCCATCGAATCTGCCGAGCGCACTACACGCGACCTGTCCAAAGCGCAAGACGAGCTGCGTAGCACACGCGCCAAACTGCGCGACGTAGAAGACCGCGTCGCCTCGCTGACCCGCGACATCGAGTCCCTCCGCGACGAGATCCAGCTAAAAACCGCCCAGTACGCCAGCGCGCAGAGCCTGATGAACAGCATGCGCGACCAGACAACAGAAATGGCCACTCAGGTCAAAGAGACGCGTGAGCGCGCCGAGAGTCTAGAAGAAGAAGTCGCCGACGCACACCGCCTATTATCCGAGCGCACACGCGAGGCAGAAACAATGCGCCGACTCCTCGCTGACGTGGAAGGTCGCGCCGACGCCAAAATCAGAGATTTCAAAGAACGCATGGAAGCTGCGGTCGAAGAGCGCGATCGCACAGAAGACGAGGCAAATACCCTCGGTCGCAGACGCGCTCGGGAAGTCGAGGAATTGAAGATTAAATCTCGAGATGCGGAGCGCGCGCTGAGACGTGCGGAAGAAGAGCGCGATGAGCTTTTGCATGCGCAGAAGGAGTGGAAGCGGCGTCGTGAGGAATTGGAAAGTGAGACTGAGATGGCGAGAGTGCAGGTTGAGGAGGTTAATGATGCTATGACACGGTTGAGAAATGCGTTGGATGAGAGTGAACGAGCGGCTGGGGAGTTGGAGAGGGAGAAGGGGGAGTTGAGACGTGGGGTTGAGGAGGCCGGTGTTAGGTTGGAGAAGTTGAAGAAGAGTAATAAGGCGCTGGCGGAGGAGGTTAAGGGGCTGCAGCAACACCGACAAAGCTCACCGCCGCCGCAGCGGGCGTCTGTGGATTCTACCAGACGAGGTAGCGGCGTCGGCGGCGGTGGTGGTCGTGTTATGTCGCCTACCTCTCGTGAGCGCAGGCCGGGGACACCCCTTGGCCCCAACGCTAGTGCGATCGATTACGTGTATTTGAAAAATGTCCTCCTGCAGTTCCTCGAGCAGAGAGATAAGAATTATCAGAAACAGCTCATTCCCGTGTTGGGCATGTTATTGCATTTCGATCCGTAAGTTTTATCTCGTCTCCCCCTTGATGTTGGGTTCGAAGATTGAGTGCTAACAAAGTTGGGGGTTATAGGGCGGACGAACAGAAATGGATGGCGGCAATTTCATCGAAGTGAAAAAAACAACTAATGTATTTCATGTGCGCTTGAACACATGAGGAAGTTGTACTTTTATTCGAGGAGAGCCCTTTTTTTTGGATTTACGTCCTGTCTTATATGGCCTTGGGTTTTTGGTTTTACCGATAGATTCTTTTTGGCGTTTCCCTGGGTGTGCCCTTTTATTCATTTTATATAGCTCTCTTCTGGGGGTTTTGCTGCTGGTGCTTTTTCTTTTTTCCTTTTCCTCTTTTTTGGCTTGGTGTCTGTGAAAAATTGGAATACCACCTAGGGACTCTTCTTTTTGTTTTTCTTACTGTTGGATGTCTTGGTAACTTAATGGGTATGAATGAAAGAACTGATATAATTATCTCTTTCTTTCTCGTCTTTTTTCCAGAGAAATATGCAGACTTGCACTTGTGTCTATGTGTGTGCTGTCTAGCCCCTCCTAACCACCCTTTTAAGGTGCGTTGGGAAGTGATGAATGATATACTGCCAGTTTTTCTTTCCTTTTTTTTTCATGAGGATGTTTATTCGAGAATCTGGGAAAATGCTATATAAGTTTCCGAATAGGAGATAATAATGGCTAGTTTAATCCATATCAACTATAGTAGTAACTATGAGATTGCCTAGTTTTATAAAGCAGCTTACATATTTTTGTTCGCCGACGAACCAGCCCATGTTCATGTTTGAAAATTATCTCGAGAATATTCCGCTGTGGGCAATTATTATAATGAATGGTTCACGTTCAGCTGGTGGAGCGGGCATGCGTGTAGAAGGGCGTAGTAGGCGGAGATGTACGGTTGACTATTTCGAGGTTAACAACAAAATTCGTATCTTACCAAAATTACAAAATTCCATGCTTTGATTACCAGAGTCCAAATCCTATATTCTATATAAATAACAAGATTCTACAAGATAAAGATTCTACAAAGAGGAATGCACAACAAGCTAGAGAAAATATTCTTCTTGATTTTGAATATTACAGTTAATCTAAATTAATAAATAAAGTAAATATCAGTATATTACTATAACTTTCTAAATATAGTATATTAATAATCTAATAATAAAGCTGTGCAATATAAATAAAAATAAGCAAGATTATAAAGTAAATACAAGAATAAAAAGAAAAAAAAGAGAAAAATAAATTACAGAGTAAAAGAAAAATAATATAGTTTTAAAAAATATAGAATAATAATATTCTATAGGTTAAAAGTGCCTAACTGTTAAATTAAATATAAAATTATATAATTAAACTAGTAAATACAAGTAAAATTCAGTAGTAAAAAAATAATCAGTTTTTTAATAATACTGATACTGAAACTGCTCCTGTATTATTAATTATATAAATATAAAATTACTGAATAAATTTTATATTATATTATTAAAATATTATATATTTAATATAAATAGCTACAAGATTTATTACTATAAAATAATTAATCAGTTATATTATCTATTAAATAAGTATTTAAGATAAAAATATATTTTTAAATTTATTAATAAGTATTAACTCTGTAGTTTTCTGTATTATCTTTAAAGTATTTTTCTGAAATTATAGATTAAATATCTCTTTAAAATATAGCTCTTTTTATATATTATATACTACTTTGCAAATTAATCTTGTAAATAATACTTTCAGTATAAAAAGCTGAAACTTTTTTTAATAAGCTTGAATTTTACAAAGAGTAACAGCTATAAATTCTAGATTAATATTTAAAATATAATAATAAATATAACTGATTTAGAGTAATTTATTTTCTTTTTTCTATTTTAATTGTCTCTGTATTGCTGGATTGGCAGTTAATATATTTATAGATTTCTTCTTTTTATATAATACTGCCTGTTGCTTGATTCATGTTATTTTTAATATTTAATTACACTGTTAGAATTGGGTGAGGTTGAATAATAAAATAAAATAGATTTTAATAAAGATTTAATTGTTATAATAAAGAGCTTTCAGTATAGAATTGTAATATTTCTAAAATTAAATTACTTAGTTTCTACTTTTCTAAATTGTAAATTATATATAGAGCTTATCTTGAAATAAATAATATTTAAATAAATTTAAAAGAATGTAAATAAAGTTAACTAGAAAAAAGAAAATCAAGCAGCTATAATAAAAAATTTTAAAATAAAATTAGAGAGCTTCTGAAATTAAAATTACTTAGTAAATTAATTTTTATTTTTTTAAATTGTTGATTATATATAGAGCTTATCTTAGAATAGATAATATTTAAATAAATTTGAAAGAATATAGATAAAGTTAATTAGAAAAAAGAAAATTAAACAGCTATAGTAGAAATATTACAAAGTACTTTATTCAATTAAACAGGGCAGAACTTTAACTAAATTTCAGAGGTCTGTAATACTCTTAGAGGATATACTCTGGTATACACCAAGCTTACTTATTACTCTAAGCTGGCATTGTAGGCCTTGACTTACTGTAGTAATAGAGGTAATCTACTTCTTTAAAGGAACAAAGTAATCCAGCTAGAGGACAGCCTTGTACTATATATTAGAGAAGGTCTAATAGAATATAAAGGTAGAGTATATATAATATTAAAGTAGAATTGTAGTACTGTTGTAGCTAGTAATTTAGAACTAAAAATAGATCTAAGATCAGTATTATTATTAAATACAAAGTAGAAGACTTCTGTTTCTAAAGATAGAGAAAATATATCTTTTATATATATAATAATTTTCTTAGTAGATTTGGTAGACTTGATAGATAAATCTACTAGTACTATTAAATCTACTACCTGTAGATCTAGTAGATCTGGTAGATAAATTTACTAGTACTATCAGTTCTACTACTTTGAATTATATAATCTTCTAGTTATATAACTTCTAAGTTTTACTAGTTTCTCTGTTCTACTGTATCTTTATCTCTCTGAGTTATTGTCAACTAATAATTTCTGTTAATCTGTAATATTATTCTCTTTCTTTCTAGTAAGCTGTTTCAGTAATCTGTCTCTTTTTCTTATAACTAGTGCTGTTTCTACTTTCAGTTAGTCTTTCTTTTTTTCTTGTAAGTGTCCTCTAGAATATATTGACTATAGTATCTAGTTATACTGCTAAAAATCAAGCTTAAGCTGCTGATATTAAGTATACAAGCCTTATTATATTTTCTCTATATTATTATTGTAAATAAAGAAAAATATCTTGTATTATTTCTGAAGGCAATAAATATTGTAGCAAATATATTTGATCAGGTAAATTATATATTTCAGAAAAGAAATTTATTTCTCAGTTTAAGTAGTTAAAACTGCACTGTGTCTATAATAAAATTAAATTAGATAAAGAACTTGCTTATAAGAAATTCCACTATCTTTTCTCTCAGGTTTCTATTGCTATAAATTGTCTGAACTGTCTTAAAAAGCAGAAACAGTTTCTGGATATAAAGACTGACAAATTCATTCAATTCAATATACAAACTTTTAAAGAATTAGAAAAGTTAGAGAAGAAGGAAAATAAAAGAAAACAGGTCAAGACTACAGCTACAGATAAACTGTAAGTTTTACTAGCTATTATTAACAATATTCTCTTTTCTTCTGATTTCAACTTTACAGCTTTTAATAGTGCTGTAATACTCCCTGAGTATTTTCTAAATTCTTGACAGGTTTTCAAGTACTGTTCAACTGTAGATATTCTTTTTATTTTATAAAATAGTATTATTCATTTTTTAATACTGCATTTTCTAGGATTTTCTCAACTTTATATTTATTTAATTCTTTGTTCTTAACTTCAGATAAATATTATCTGATATTCTGAAGTGCTTTTTCAATTAGCAAGATATAGAAAATCAGATATATCTATATCTTCTTCAGCAAAATAAGTTTATATATAACTAGTTCAATCTGTTTCAAAACTTTAAAAAATTCAAGTTTTTAATAATCAAGTTTGTCACTCAGTTACTTTATCTTTATATTTCTTTATAAAAGATATATTCTTTTTCTCTCTTTAAAAATCAGCATCTTTTGGTGTTTCTTGTTATAATAATATTTTATCTATTTACTGTAAAATTTCAAGTTCAATTGCAGTTGCTTATATAATTTTCAAAGTTCTTGAACTCTTGTCTCTTCTAGATATACTCTTGTTTCCATGTGTTACAGTATTTATAGAATATCTGATTCTCATCTATAATTTACAAAATATAGTATATATTTTGTTATTATATATTTTGAACTGTTGTAGACAATCTGTACTGTTAGCAATAGTGAAACTTAATTATTTTATCAGTTATTTATATAATTCTGTAAGTATTGCTCTACTGTCTAATTCAATCTTTCTATCAATTTATCTGCCTGCAGATAGTACACTATTATAGCTTGGTATCTTATATCTAAGTATACTGTAAATATTTTTCAGAAATATTCTATAAATTTCAAATTTCTGTCCAAGATAATCTTTTTAAACAATTTATAATTTGTAAATATATTCTGTAATAGTATATATACTATCTCTGGTACTGATATTTCTTTGATAAACAGTAAAAAATATATATATTTAATCAATTAATCTGTAATTGTTAGAATAGAGTTATACTTTATTTCTGTTTATAGTTTCTTAGATTTCAGTAACTTTATAATAAAATCTATTACTATCAATTTCTACAGTACTTGTAAATAAAGTATTAGCTGTAGCAAGCTATATTTTTTATATTAATTTACTTTATTTTATATATAATTGCAGTTTTATATATAATCTCTAACTAATATCTATAATTCTAGCTAATAATAGTTTCTTGAAATCCTTTTCTGAATTTTCTCAATTTTAAAATATTCTGCTATTAAATTATTATAATTCTCCTGAAGAATCCTGTTCCTCAATTTCAGTAGAATATAAATCAGTTCTTTGTATAATAGTAATCTGTTGCTATTCTTGAACTTATCTTTATATTTAATCTTTAATACAGTAGGATTATTCTGTATCTGAGTTTGTAATTTATTTTTAAGCTCTACTAATATAGTAATTAATTGTATAGCTCTTAAGACCTGGTAATCAAAGACTAGAGTATTTATATCTTCTACAGTTTTAAAAAGTGCTTGTTTCTTCTTATAGGCTGTTATCAGATCTGACTGCTTGTTTAATATATTTATTCAAGTATTATTCTTTTCTTTGCAATACTGTATTCTAAAATTATAGACTGCTAAAATTTCTGATTAACAAGCTTGATATTACATCAACTTTTTTATAGTTGTAAAGTATTAAAAGTTGTAATAGTTCAAAATTACAATTATCTAGTAATTTGTATCTTTTAAATATATTTATTATTTCTTCAGTACTGCTACTATTGCAAGTAGTTCTTTATTATAAATATTATAATTCTGTTCAGCTAGTATTATTAATCTTGTATAGCAAGTAATCAGTTTCTTTCTTTCTTGATTATTCTCTTACTGTAATCTTGCTTTTATTATACAATTTAATATATCTATATCTATAATTGTAGATTTTATAGAGTTAAAATATATCTATATTTTTCCTTTCTAGAAAGTTTTTTTAATTACTTTAAATACTTTTTACTGTTATTCTCCTCAATAAAACTCAATATCTTTCTTGAAAAGAAATATAAGGGGTTTTATCAGGTCTGAAAATCTTTCTATAAACTGTCAGTAGTAGTTTACAAGTCTATATAATACCTGAACTTCAGTTACAGTTTTCAGTATCAGCTACTTTTCTATTGCTCAGATCTTTATTAGATCTATTTGTATATCTTCTATAGTAACAATATATTCTAGAAACTCAATTTCTTTCTTAGAGAATTTACACTTTTCCAGTTTCAACAGTATATTTTTTTCTTATAGTCTATTGAATATTATCTTCACTTTTTCAATGTATTTCATTTTTATACTATCAGTAAAAATCAAAATATTGTTCAAGTATACAACTACAAAATCATTCAAAAACTTGTAAAAAAGTTTATTAATTATTACCTGGAATATTACTGGTGTATTGATTAATTTAAATAGTATAACTAAGTACTTGAAATATCTATAGTATATCTGAAATATTATTTTCTATTCTTTATTTTCTTTTATTCTGATTTGATTATATTCTGCTCTTAAATTTAGTAAAGTAAATTATTTAGTTTCTTGAAATCAGTCCTGTATTTTCTCAATTAAAGATAATGTTAAGATCAAGCAAAAGAAAGAACAAAGAAGATTCATTCCCACTAGAGGTGCCTAATACAAAAGACTAAGGTAGTAGGAAAAAGAGAGTATGAGGTCAAATATATCTATATATACAAAGAACATCACATGCAGGAACTAGTATATAACTGAAATTGCAAGGGCACAGCAGATTCTAATATTACCTCCTCCTTTTTAAAAAGTGATCAGTTCTACAATCTTCTAGCTTGTATAATAGTTTTCTTCTACCAGTAAATTATCCTCCAGTATATCTGCTTTATCTTTGTCATTCTCACCTGCTTTCCAAGTTCTCAGCTAATCCTTTAACTATTGTAGCAGCCCCAGCCTATCAGGGAACTTCTTGTAATAATTCCAAATACAATATAGAGATTCTTTAAAATTCCTTGCAGGATACTATTGTAAGTCTTTATCAAACCCAATTTATCTTACTCAATACTGGAGTTTCTTTCTATATATCTGGCTGGCAAGTATCTTATTAACTTCCCATTTGTTCTCACTTTCTATCTTAATTGATTCTGTAGATTCCATAGCCTGTCTGAGTAAGGTGTTCTGGTATACCTTCCTAAACTTGTCTGGAGAGAAAATGGGATATATTCTCATACACTTTAAAAGCTGCAGCTTGAAAGAATGGCTAATCTTCTCTATAATCTTGAATGGGCCTTCATTCTGCTCAGCTAGCTTTTGACTTGGTTGGTTGACTTTATATTCCTTTAGAGACAAGTAAATATTGTCTCTAACTTCAAAGTCAGGTTTTCTTTAATGTCTATCTGCTTGCTGGCTTATCTGCTCTTGTACTAGATATATTCCTTTCCTAGTAAAGTTCTATATCTCCTTTATTTTCTTAGTTTTGGATATAGCAGCAGCTTAATTCATTCTCTTACTTCTGAAGAGTCCTGATAATAATTCCTTCCAGTTAAAGAATATATATAGCTCATAGCCATTGGAGACAAGGAAAGAAGAAATTCTGGTAGAAGTATTTAGTAATATACCAGCTGTATAGTCTATCAGAGGCAACTATTTATTCCAGTCTATTTAATAATAATCAATATAAGGTTGCAGCTTTATTGCTAGGTATTGATTGACTATCTCAGTCTGACTATCAGTAAAGATATAGTAAGCAGTAGAGAGCTTCAACTTAATTCTCAAGATCTTGCACAGTTCTTGCCAGAAACCTGAAATAAACTGGAGCCTCTGATCTGATATTATAGTATCTAGTATATTAAAATAGCAATATATATAAATAAAGAATAGTTTAGCCAATTTATATATGTCAATCTTATCTGTAGTAGAGATAAAGATTGTCTTCTTGCTCAATTGATATACTACTACTAGAATAGAGTTGTGTCCATCTTTTGTTCTTAGAGCTTTCATGAAGTTTATAGAGAGATTCTTCTATAGCTGGTCAGAAACAGAGAGAGGTTGTAATAATCCAGAGATCTTGTCTCAGTAAATTTTATTCCACTGGCAGATATAATAAGATTGTATATAGTCTTCCACATCCCTTCTCCAGATAGGCCAGTAATATTAAGGCTTCATAAGTTGTAGAGTCTTCTTTATACCAGGATATGCAGTAGAGGGTTGCTTGTAAATTTTATCTAATAACTTGGCTTGCAGAGTATTATCTTCTTTTACTGGCACTATCAATCTCTTCTGGTATAGCAGTAATCTATCTTCTAGAGTTCAGAGTCTACTATTAGCCTTTACAAGAGTATACTGATTCTTAAAAAATCCAGCAGTTCAATTCAGTTCTATAATTTAGTTAATAAAACTTAGTGCAGGATTTAGTAGGGCTAAGTTAGCTTCAGGTTTTTTCAATTCTTCTTTTATTCTTGGGTCCAGGTAATCAGATTTCAAGAAAATCTGTTTTCTTGATTCTTCCTGTGACACCAGCAGGCTTCTTTCTAGCCAGCTCAAGGCATCTACTAAAGTATTTGCTTTTCCAGGACAGTATTGTATGAAGAAGTAGAATTGAGACAAGAATTCAGCCCAACAGGCCTGCCTCCTATTCAACTTCTTAGTAGTTATAAAGTACTCCAAAGCACAGTGATTGGTTAAGACCTCAAATTATTCCTGATACTGTAGTCCTTCCAGCTCAACTTGCCATTTCTTTAATACTTTAATCACTGCTAATATTTCCTTGTTATAGATCTTATAATTCTTTTCAGAGTTATTTATAGAACTAGAATAGAATACAATAGAATACTACTGCTTGTTATTAAACTTCTGTAATATTACTTCTACTACTACTCTATCAGAAGTATCAGTCTCTACCTGAGTTTCTCTTTCTGGATTATAATATCAAAGCACTGAGATATGGGTTAGAGAGTACTTCAGTTTTTCAAAGACTACCTAGTACTTATCAGTTCAATTAAAGGAAACATCCTTCCAGATAAGTTTGTATAAAGGAGAAGTAATTCAACTATAGACTTCAATAAACTTCTAATAGAAGTTGCAAAACCCTAGAAAGAATTGAATTCCCTTTACTGTAGTTAAAGATTTCTAATTAGTAATTACTGCTATCTTCTCAGAGTTGACCTCAATCCCTTTAGTAGTAACAATAAATTCTAGATATCTAGTTCAAGTTACATGGAATTTGTACTTAGATATGCTGGCTTGTAGACTGGCCTTTTGTAATCTTCCTAGTACTAAAGCTATATACTCTTTATATTCCCTGAAGCTCTTGCTGTAGATAAGCAAATTATCTATAAAAGCAGTTATAAACTTGTCCAGATATTCAAAGAAAGTAGTATTGACCAAGTATTAGAAATATACAGGACTGTTGATAATTCTAAAGAAAACTATTTTGTATTTGTAAGAACTGTAACAGGTGCAGAAAATAGTTAGATTCTCTAATTCTGGATCTATTCTAATATAATAGAATCTCTGATAGATATCTAGCTTAGTGAAATATTTTACTCTATTGAGCCTGTCTATTAATTTATTAATAAATAGTATTGGATATTTATCTTTTTTTAATATACTGTTGAGTTTCTGATAATTTATACAGAACTGAAGCTTTTCTCTACTATAAGCAATAAAGATAAAAAATATAAAAGAAGTAGAGCTTAGAATAATAAAGTCCTTGTTAAAATTAGCCTCTAGATACTTTTTAACTGTCTCCAATTTCTCAAGACTTATCTTGTAGAGTAGTATATGACTAATATCTCTAACAAAATCTGTCTCAGATTCTAGATATATTTTATAATTAATATCTTTTCAGAAAGGAGGCAGCTGATCAGAACTCTTCTTAGAGAAGATATTCCAGAATTCTCTATAACAATCAGGTAATTACTGATCTAGTTCTTCCTTCTTATTACAGTTCTCAGCACCTGCAATAGCTCTTCTTTTACTTTTCTTTTCCTCAATAAAGTGATCAATCTTATTCAGACTGGTGAAGTGAGTTACTAATTCTTTCTTCTTTATATATCTGTAGTAAGCAGCAGCACTAATAAAAACTATATCAACTGCTATCTAGAAGTCTGCTTTCTTCCTTGAAGAGAAGGAAGATAGAGGTTCTTTAACTTCTAGTTTTATCAATTCTCAGCTCATTTTAAGCAAACTATTCCTTCTATCCATTCTTTTATTTCAGGGAGCCAGGTATTGTATAACTCTATTTTCTTTCTTAAAGAGCTCTTCCTTTCAATCCATCTCTGCTTAGTGCTTAGAGTTTGAAGGAAGTTGTTTTAGAATTTGGAAAGAAATAACTATATTAGTCAGTTTAAAAATAATATTCTCTAGCTGCCAGTTTTCAGGCTATATCAGCTTTCTGCTCTTTATATCCATCCAGATATCTTGCTTCTCTAACTACTTCTTTCCAATAATCAGCTAATACTGTCCTAGGTCTGCCAACAACATAGAAACCTATAGGAATCAGTGTCTATCCACTCAAAAGTAGAGAATAATGACATGGGTGATAGAAGAGCCTAGTTGTCTATTAAATCTTTTAATATTACAGAGAGTGGGTAGTCTTCTGAGACTAGTTTCTAAGAACCTAGCCATATCAACTGCCAATCTTGTATCAATAAAAATTAAACTATTTGCTCCAGAATCTGCTAGGGATTTGATAGAAATACTGTATCTATTAAAAGCTAATTTACTGTCTACAGTAAAAGATTATCTACTAATTAGAGCACTCAAATTTAATTCCTCTAAGTAAACTTTTAAATCTGAGATAGAGATCTTTCTCAGATATTCTTGTTTTCCAAGTCCTGCTCCAATTTCTTGACTTCAATACTTAACTGCTTCTTCAGTTTACAGTTTCTTGCCAAGTGCTCAATTCTCTTGTAATGAAAACAATATTCTTCTCTTATCAGCTTTTTCTTTTCTTTATCAAGGTTTGGGTTCAAGGTGGCAGGGGTTGTTTTAGTATTCTGGAAGGAAGTAGTAGTAGTAATACAGTTCTTATTGCCAATATTGGTGCAGTTGGAGCTGTTAATAGTATATAGATTGGTTCAGTTTCTGGAAGCAGCAGCTGCAATAGTATTTAGTATATAAACTGATTTAGAGCAAAGCTTCTGGAAGTTCTTGAAAATAGAGATAATAATATAGACAGCTGTAATTATTCTTTAAAATTTATAAAATAATTTACTATAGAAGTCATTCTTATAATTTTTTTTCAGAATCTAGGCCTTGCTGGCCAGATGCAAGAAGCTGGTAACAAACTTATAATAATTATCTCTATTTTTTATAACCAGTTTATTGTAGTTATACTTAGCAATCTCTAGGCAATTTGGATCAATATAGATTTTCTTTAGATAATCTAGAATTTCCTCTGCAGTGGTATACTTTTCTGGATAATTCTGGCACATTCTAGGAGCTATATACTTAGCAGCTTCTCTCTTGGTATAATTCTCAATATAATACATCTTAGCCAGTTCATTGGAATAGTGATCTGTATTGACAGCTATTTTAAAAACTATTCTAGATAGTCAATACTCAAATTCTAGCTCTTTTCTATCTGACAACTGATCAGGGTCTGTAATTTTAGTAGAGTGAAAGTGCCTAGCAACTCCAGCTGAACTTCTAGGAAGTAAAGCTCAGTTCTGGCTATTAACTAGAGCTTAAGTATATATATTGCAATATTCTCTATTTTCTTCTATTAATATCTTTACCTGTATCTCCAGAGCTTCTATCTTTTATCTGTAGATGTCTCTAGCACATTGAATATAAGTAGTATAATTATTAAGCTTAGAAAACTCATATTCTAAATTATTGTAGATCTGAAATGTATTTTCACTAACTGCCTGCTTAAACTCAATAAATATAATACATGGTTTTTCTATTAGATAGGAAGAGATGTATTTCTATTCCTTGTAAAAGCTCTCTCTTTCAATAGATATGCTTCTATTATTATCTCAGCTATTCTATTTCTGCTGTTTATCTTGGTTTCTGTTCTGGTTCTGGTTCTGTTCATTGATAGCTATAGTAGCTAGAGTGTTTTCTTTTTCATAGCAATGCATTTAAATATAACTAGAACCTAGTCCAATATATAAAAGAAAGATAAAGTATTTGATGACCTTAGTTTTATATTAAAACTAAGCAAAAGAAAGAACAAAGAGGATTCATTCCCACTAGAAGTGCCTAATACAAAAAACTAAGGTAGTAGAAAAAAGAGAGTGTGAGGTCAAATATATCTATATATACAAAGAACATTATATACAGGGACTAGTATATAACTGGGATTGTAAGGGTGCAGCAGATCCTAACAGATAATAAATATCAGTTTTTAATTATAATACTGTTTAATTGTCAATAATTTATATACAGTTATAACTTGCTATTCTTCTTTAATATAAAGATAATAAAGTATTCTACTAGTAATATCAATAATCTGATAAATCTTTTCTCTAGATTTTCATTGATATATTAGTATAATTTCTTTAGCTTTTTTTTATTTAATTAATATATCAGCTTGTATATTAGCTCTTTTTCTTCTAGCAATAGTATTTTATAATTCTATTTTCTATATTCTGGTAAACTTTTAGACAGTTTTTTTTTCTTAAATATTTCTCTATAGTTCCAGTATTCTTTGAGTACTATTTTTTTAACTTTTTCAGATATATTTCAGCTTATCTTTCTAAGTAAAGTTCTAGCAGTCTTTTTATATTCAATAGTATTTATCTATTTAATTAATTGTTTTTATACTATCTGTTCTTGATTGCTTAGTTTATCTTTTACTGTAGTCTTATACTCAGTTTTCTGTAAACTGTAAATTATTTTCAGTATCAAATCTGATACTGAAAAATATTTATATCTATTTAGCTTTATTATTCTCTTCTGCCAGTATATATCAGAGTTGTACAGCTTCAACTAGAGTAGTTCTAAAACAATATTATAACTTTTTAAATTAATTATATTAAAGCTTACAAGCTCTTGGTATTTCTGTATTACTAATAGTTTCAGATATATTTTCTATTATATAGAGTCTAGCTAACTTCTATTTAATCTATTTAATTAATACAGTTATTTCTTTAATTCTGTTAATAGCCTAGCTCTTTTTATAAAACTTCTATTTATAAAAATTCTAGTTGCTCTTGAATTAATTAAAGTATATATACAGTATTTTTTCAAGGTTACAGTAACTGCTAGATAGCTGTTTCAATTTATATTAGTTAATAACTGTCCTGTTATATTGTTTACAGATATTTATTTATAGTAATACTGTTATTTTCTATTTGCAGTTATAAAGTATCAATCTCCTATCTTAGTTTCTATAATAAATTTTTTGAAATTTTTTTAAATACTGTTGTTTATTACTTGACTAGTTTTTTCCAGATTTTAAATACTTCAGATTTGTTTTCTTCTAGTTAGTCTTGTAATATCTTAGCTTTACTCTGCTATAAATCTGTAGTTATTATCTTAACCTGTATTTTCTTGTATCAGGCCTTATAATATATTTATAATTCAGTACTTCTATTATATTAATAATATTTTTTTTTTTTCCAGTATTCTGTTAGCTCTGCTGATCTCTATATATAATTAATCTTGTATATATTATACTCCAGCTTTCTATATATTTCTATACAGTATATTCAAGGTATTCCTGCATGTTATAGATAATTGATATTATATAATAAGTAATCTATTTATTCTTTAGATATAAAAGTTGGCTCTCTAGAATAGCTTTTATCACTGATCTGTATTTTTTATAGTAGTTGTAAAAAGTATCTATTTACCTGTTTTTCTCTGCAGTGTATTCTGCAATTATTTATTTAATATAACAACCAAGTCAGTGTTCTGATCCTGTACTTGTTATTACTTTTTAATCTAGTATTATAGTAACCAGTTATTTTCTAATTTATTCTGTAATAGATATAGTCTATAATTTCTTTCTACAGTAACTTTGTATTTTTATTTTTATTAAAGTTTGAGATTATATATTCTTCTGACTATAACTTTTTTATCTGAATTGCTTTTAACTGCTTCAGTAGATTTAAATAGTATTGATTATCTTTTACTTCTCAGTAAAATAGACAGCTATCTATATAACAGAATAATCAATATATCTCTTTATACTGTAGATATTTAATATTTACTTTGTCTTGTAAACTGGGCTATTCCAGTGCCTCTTAGACCTTTTTTTATACTTTAACTTTATTATATCACTTACAATCTTTTATATTACATCTATACAGTCTATAATAGTAGTAAATTGGATTATTTCTGATTCACTGAATTTTCTTATTCTGTATTTTCTTATACCATTTATAATCACATGCAAATATAGAAAATTTGTAGTATTATAGATATTCTAGATTTATAATATTCTGATTCTTCTTTTTTCAGTAATAGTTGCAATCTTTGCTATTTTCTTGTAAATTTCCTGACTCTTGCTGTTTCTCATATTTTTTTCAATATAGATTTCAGTAGTTAAGTAATAAATACTTTATCTTTATTATTTCAGTTGGTCTGATTATTTTACTGTTAATTTCCACTTGTCAAGTCTCTATTAGTTCTTGAAATATCTGTTCTATTATAACTTCTTGTAATTTATTCTATTCATCTATTATATTACTAGTTTCAGTTCTAGTTGTATATAGAAATTGTTGTTTATTTCTATCAGTATCAGCAGTAGAGTAGTATTATTCTCTTGTTATTACTTTCAGCTCTTTTTATAGCTGGTTTCTATATTTTTTATAGTAATTTCTTGCAAAGTATTCTGATTTCTTATAAAAGAAATATAATTTTTTTTAATATAGTTTATCTTTTTTATAGTTCTGATTTCTTGTAGTTGTATCTAGTTCTATAGATTATAATCTGTAAAAATTATAGTTTTCTCTGTATATCTGTTGCTTTGCAGCATGGTTTGAGAACTGCTTGTAGCCTTTTTATTTTAAGTATTTTTTTCAAATTCTTGTATCTATATATACTGTATATTTGATTATCTTAGATAATATATTGAATTATTTCTCTATTCTTGCTATTTCATCTTTAATCTCTTCTTTGAACCTGTTATATACAGCTTTTACTAATATACTATCATTTCAGTTCAATACTGCAGCTAGTTATTGGAATTCTACTAGATATCTAGCTGTATCTTTTATTTATCAAATTTATCTAATTTTCTGTACTGCTATTATCTCTTTATTGGTGATTTTAAAATTTACTGTTAACACTTTCTTAAATAATTTAAAATCCTTTATTATAAAAATTCTTTCAGTTTCAATAGATATAAAATCTCTAGAATCTTTTCTACTAAACTATATTATTAAATAGAGTTATACTTATACTGCTGCTTCTCCTTGCAGGTATTGTACTACTATCAAATACTTATCAGTCTTTGTTAACTTGGTATTGAATTGAAAGTAGATTTCAAGATATATTAGAAAAGGTCTGAGCCTGCTTTTAGTTATATTAAAAGATTGAATTTTTACTTTTTCTATAATACTTTCTTTCTCCTGGTCTATAGATTGTATTGTAACTCAATTTTCAATATTAACTGTATATTTATATATCTAGTTAATTATTTCTTGTTGCTCTTTAACTTTGACTTCAAGCTTCTAGATTTAAGTTAGTAAGGCTTGTACTGTAACTGCTGTAGACATATCTTTTTATTAATTAGTTCTTTCTAAGCTAGAGTAATACTTACCTGAATTAATAAAGTGTTCTTTGTTTTGTATAGTCAAAAGACAAAGAAGGTTATTATAACCTTGTATAGTTAAAAGATTCTGAAGAGATTTGTAGTTTTATATTTTTCAAGCTAATATTTCAAAAAATAGACATTCAATATATTATAAAGTACCTTATTTAATTAAACAGGGTAAAACCTTAACTAAACTTCAGAAATCTGTAATACTCTTAGAAAATATACTCTAATATATATCAAGCTTGCTTATTACTCTAAGCTAGTATTGTAGGCCTTAGCTTACTGTAGTAATGAGAATAATCTACTTCTCTAAAGAGATAAAGTAATTCAGCTAGAGAACAGCCTTGCACTGTATATTAAAAAAGATCTAATAGAATACAAAAATAGAGTATATATAATATCAAAGTAGAATTGCAGTACTGTTGTAGCTAGTAATTTAGAACTAAGAATAGATCTAAGATCAGTATTATTATTAAATACAAAGTAAAAAACTTCTGTTTCTAAAAATAGAGGAAATATATTCTTTATATATATAATAATTTTCTTAGTAGATCTAGTAGATCTAATAGACAAATCTACCAGTATTACTGAATCTACTATTTATAGATTTAATAGACTTGATAGATAAATCTATCAGTGCTACCAGTTTTACTATTTTGAATTATATAATTTTCCAGTTATATAACTTCTAAGTTTTACTAGTTTTTCTATTTTACTGTGCCTTTACTTTTCTAGGTTATTGTTAATCAATAGTCTCTATTAGTCTGTAACAAGAAAGCTTTAAAATAAAATTAAAAAGCTTCTGAAATTAAAATTATTTAGTAAATTAGTTTTTACTTTTTTAAATTATTAATTATATATAGAGCTTATCTTGAAATAGATAATATTAAATCAGAGCTATCAGAATAAGTATTAAATTTAATAAAGTTAAAATAAGTATATAGTATATAGATTTGAGAAAGATAGAGAGCTAAAAATACTAAAAATATAATAAATTTAAATAATAGAACTGAATTACTCAATTGTATTATTGTATTATTATATTATTATATTATTATATTATTGTATTGCTGTATTGTTGTAGAGGAAAGTAAATAAATAAAAATATATATTATATTTTATACTTTAAAACAATTAACTTTATTATTGCTACTATCTACTAAATTTATTTATTTTTAAATTCTTTACTTACTTCAATTTTTCTAACTTTCTTTGTATATTATACTCTTTCTATTTTATCTAGTCTATTCAATCAATATAATACTCAATATCACAGACATTATCATGAGTAAATACAATACTATTAAAAAGAAGCTTTGAAAGTCTGATCTATTAAAATACAAAAAATAGAAATAAAAAACAGAATCTAAACTTTTAAAGAATCTCTATAGCTAATATACTTGTAAATATATCAAGAAAATAATACTAGTAGAACAGAAACTATATCAAGTAAAAATAGTAGATAAACAGACAGTTTATTCTCTGCAAAAGAAATTAAAGAAGATAAATATTTTTAAAAGTACTACTAAGAATAAATAAACAGATATACTGTAAAATATAAAACAAGAAATACTATTAACTCAGTAAATTTATACTTCTAGATAATAAAAAGATAAAATAATAATATTTTATAGATATAGAAATAAACAGTCTGTATAGTAGTTAATTAAAAATAAACTTACTATTTTCTTTTCTGATTCTACTGTATCAACTATTTCTACTTCTACTAGAATATCTACCTCTGTACCAGAGTAAGTAAAATTCAACTGAAATTCAACTGAAATTTAATTGAAATTTAACTGAAATTTAATTAATAATTTAAAAGATTTTTAATTTCTAGCTTCAGTATTCAAATCAGTATCCCTGATAAAGTCTGACAATTACTTGAAAATATCTAAGCTGCTAGTCTTGATAACTTCAGATATACTGAAAATATAAAAATAGATTTAAATGAAATTAAAATTAAATTCAAATTTAATTTTAATTCTGAAATTAAGAGTAACAATTTTCTTGCTGATATAGAAAAGAGAAGAAATAATATAGAGAAAAAATAAAATAAACTTTCATTTAATAACTATAATATACAGCAAATCTAAAGAAATCAGTCTTTTAATTTTCAATAACTTGTAATTATTAATTAGCAAGAGATTTGGCAGAAGCAGATTTAATTATTAAACTAAATTATAATAGAAAAAAGCTCTCCTGCTAGCAAGAATCTATTTTTAAGTAATTAATACCAGACATGTCTGGAGAAATTGGTTGAAAAGAGATTTAAATAAGAAATTTTCTCAGAATTTTAACTGATAGTATTTCAGTCTCTAGTTGTAGTAGAAAAACTGAAGTAAGAAGAAAAGCTCTGGATATATAAAAAATAGAAAGAGAAATAGATTATTATTTCAATAAAAATAATAGTCCAGCAGCAAAAATTAGCTATAGAACTAATATTTAATAAAGTTAATAAATTTTTAAAAAATAATATTCTAGAGAAGATTAAACAGTCAGATAATAAATTAACTATTATTTAATTTTTTTTATTTTAAAAAGCAAGTATCAATAATTCAGAAAGCTAGTTATATTAAGTATTATATTTCTCTGTATATTAATAAAGCTGATTAAATATTTCAATTATTTTACTGTAAGATTTTCTCTTACTTAATTTATTACTTGTTACTTTATAATACTTACTTTATCTGATCTATATATAATAATATTAACTATAATAAGTAGCAATACTATACAGCTTAATAAATTTTACTAATTAATTATAAACTAGAATTAAATTATTAGCCTGCAAGTATATTGAAAGTAAAATATTTTAAAAGAATTTAAAAAAGAAAATACTTCTAGAAAATAAATATTTTCTAGAGAATAAAAATATTTTATAATTGCAAATCTGCAAGTATTACTGTTTCTGATTTGAAAGTAAATACCTATCTATTATATTTACTGTTATAATAACTGGCTAATACTATTTACTAGCTGTTGCTCTATATAAAATCTATAAGTACTAATAATTTATTGATTTACTTCTATTAAAAGCTATCTTTGCCTGAATTATTTGTAATATTATAAAAATAGTTTATTTTAATTATAATTTTTAAATTCAAGTCTTAGCTATTAAAGCTCTGCAAAAGATTGCAGAATCTATTCTGATTATAGAATTTAAAAATAAATTTTATTTAAATTTATAAATATAAAATAATAGAAAATATAACTGATACTGATTTAATAATAATAATAGTAAATCTATCAGCAATTTATACAAGGTATATTATACTTTAAAAAAAAAATCTTGACTATATTCACTAACTACAGGAGATAATAATAGAAAGTTTTAATATTAGTAGTTAGTCAGCTAAGTAGTACAAGTTCAGAGTTCTATTTAATTCCAGTTTCTATTAAAATTCTTATAGTTGTCCTGTTTAATTTAATACTTAAAATAACAGTAATAAAGAAAATATTCAGCTCAGTATTATAGAAAATATAGCTAATAAAAGAAATATAGAAAACAGAATTTTAGTAAATAATTTAAAAACTGAGTACTATAATAATAATTAATTCTTATTATTTATTATATTTTTTTTTTACCTTTTTTTTTTTTTTCATTTTTCTATTTGACTAACTTTTTTTTTATATAACTAGTTAAATAAATATATCCAGATGTACTTTTTCTATTTATTTATTTATTTTGTCTTCTCTTTGCTTTCAAGAATACTACCTTTAAATAGAAATCAAGGTTGTCCTGCTAAAGTTTTAAATTTCTTTGAAAAAGAAATTTAGAAGCTCTGAGTACAAGATAAAACAGCTGTATAAATTACAGCTTATATTCAAGAAAAGTATAATATAACTACTAGCACTTATACTATTCAGTACTGTTTATTAATCTGGAATACTATTAAAAAAAAAATAAAAACTGAAAACTTTTTTTTACTTTGAATCTGAATTACTATTTTTTTTTATCAATACTGTCTCAGTAACAATAATATATTGTATATTTTATAGTATAAAAAATACTTTATAGAAATCTAGGCTCTCTACTGTATCTATAAAAGTTTTAAACTTTATTAAACTATTTCAATTGAAAATTGTGAAGAATCTGACAAGCTTTTATTTAAAATTGTACAGTATAAACTAGATAAAGAAGCTATTTCTTTATATAATTAAAAATACTTATATACTTACTTTAGAAGAGAAGATTATATATTCTTACAGTATAAACTTTAATTATTATAATAGTTAAATTTCTGCTAATTAATTTAGTAATTATCTTTTTACTGCAGTTTATCTGTTACAAAGTACCTTGTCCAATTAAGCAGGGTAGAACTTCAACTAAACCTTGGAAGTCTGTGATGCCCTTAGAAGATACACTCTGGTATATACCAAGCTTGCTTATTACTCTAAGCCAGTGTTGTGGGCCTTAGCTTACTGTAGTGATGGAGAATGATCTACTTCTTTAAAGAGATAAAGTAATCCAGCTAGAGAACAGTCTTGCACTGTATATCAGGGAAGGCCTAATAGAATATAAAGATAGAGTATATATAATATCAAAGTAGAATTGTAGTACTGTCATAGCTAATAATCTAGAACTAAGAGTAGGTCTAAAATTGGTATTATTATTGAATATAAAGTAGAAGACTTCTATTTCTAAGAGTAGAGAAAATATATTCTTTATATATATAATAATTTCCTTAGTAGATCTGGTAGATCTAGTAGATAAATCTACCAGTACTACTAAATCTTTTATTTATAGATTTGATAGACTTAGTAGACAAATCTATCAATGCTACCAGTTCTACTACTTTTGAATTATATAACTTTTCAATTATATAACTTCTAAGTTTTACTAGTTTTTCTGTCCTACTGTATTTCTACTTCTCTGGATTATTATCAATTAATAGTTTCTATTAGTCTGTAATATTATTCTCTTTTTTTCTAGTAAGCTGTTTCAGTAATCTGTTTCTTTTTTATATCTGGCACTGTTTTCACTTCCAGTCAGTTTTCCTCTTTTTCTTGTAAGTATTTCCTGGGATGTATTAACTATAGTATCTAGTTACACTGCCAAAAATCAAGTTTAAACTGCTGATATTGAGTGTACAGGTCTTATTATATCTTCTCTATATTATTATTGTAAATAAAGAAAAATACTTTATATTGTCTTCAAAGGCAATAAGTATTATAGTAAATATATTCAATTGAGTAAATTATACATTTCAGAGAAAAAATTCATTTCTTAGTCTGAATAGTTCAAACTGCACTATACCCATGATAAAATCAAATTAGATAAAGAACTTGCTTATAAAGAATTCTACTATCTTTCTTCTTAGCTTTCTATCACTATAAATTATCTGAACTATTTTAAAGAGCAGAAACAGTTTCTGGATATAAAAGCTGGCAAATTTATTCAATCTGATATACAAACTTTCAAAGAGTTAGAAAAATTAAAGAAAAAGAAAAATAAAAGAAAACAGGCTAAAATTACAGCTACAGATAAACTGTAAGCCCTGCTGGCTATTATTAACAATATCCTCTCTTCTTCTGGTTTCAACTTTACAGCTTTTAATAGTACTGTAATACTCTCTGAGTATTCTCTAAATTTTTGACAGATTTTCAAATACTATTTAACTGTAAGTATTCTTTCTATTTTACAAGATAATATTATTTATTCTTTAACACTGTATCTTCTAGAATTTTTTCAATTTTGTATTTATTTGATTCTTTATTTTTAACTTCAAGTAAATATTATCTGGTGTTCTGAAGTGCTTTTTCAATTAGTAAGATATAGAAAGTTAGATATATCTGTATCTTTTTCAGCAAAGCAAGTTTATATATAACTGGTTTAATCTGTTCCAAAACTTTGAAAAATCTGAGTTTTCAATAATCAAGTTTATTACTTGATTATTTTATTTTTATATTTCTTTATAAAAGATATACTTTTTCTCTCTTTTTAAAAACCAGTACTTTCTAATATTTCTTGTTGTAGTAATATTTTATCTGTTTACTGTAGAATTCTAAGTTCAATTGCAGTTGCTTATACAATTTTCAAAGTTCTTGAACTTTTGTCTCTTCTAGATGTACTTTTGTTTCTGTATATTACAGTATTTATAGAATATCTGGTTCTTATCTATAATTTGCAAAATATAGTGTATATCCTGTTATTGTATATTTTAAACTATTGTAAGCAATTTATACTGTCAGCAATAGTAAAACCCAGTTGTTTTATTAATTATTTATATAATTCTGTAAGTATTACTTTACTGTCTGGTTTAATCTTTCTATCAATCTGTTTGCCTGCAGATAGTATACTGTTATAGCCTGGTATTTTATATCTAAGTATACTGTGAATATTCTCTAGAAATATTCTATAAACTTTGAATCTCTATCTGAGATAATCTTTTCAAATAATCTATAATTTATAAATATATTCTGTAATAGTATATATACTATCTCTGGTGCTGATATTCCTTTAATAAACAGTAAAAAGTATATATATTTAGTTAATTAATCTATAACTGTTAAAATAGAGTTGTACTTTATTTCTGTTTACAGTTTCTTGAATTTCAGTAATTTTACAATGAAATCTATTGCTATTAATTTCTACAGTACTTATAAATAAAATATCAGCTGTAGCAAGCTATATTTTTTATATCAATTTACTTTGTTTTATATACAATTACAGTTTTATATATAATCTCTGATTAATATCTATAATTTTAGCTAATAATAGTTTCTTGAAATCCTCTCCTGGATTTTCTCAATTTTAAAATATTTTATTATTAAATTATTGTAATTCTTCCTGAGAATCCTGTTCTTCAATTTTAATGAAATATAAATCAGTTCTTTGTATAATAGCAAACTATTACTATTCTTAAACTTGTCTTTGTATTTAATCTTTAATACAGTAGAATTGTTCTGTGTCTGAATTTGTAATTTATTTTCAAGCTCTATCAATATAGTGATCAATTGTATAGCTTTTAAAATCTGATAATTAAAGACTAAAGTATTTGTATTTTCTGCAGTTTTAAAAAGTGTTTATTTCTTTTTATAGACTATTATCAGATCTGACTGCCTGTTTAATATATCTGCTCAAGTATTGTCCTTTCTTTTACAATACTGTATTCTAAA